>PVIR01014237.1:0-40665 GCA_004026965.1 Petromus typicus | reverse complement strand
TTGTGGTTCAGGCTGGCCCTCAGCTCAGCCTCAAACTCACATCACAATCCTCCTGCCTCTGCCTCCCGAGTGCTGGGATTACAGGCGTGAGCCACCACGCCCGGCACAGTGGTATGTGGTACTGGTTGCTGCTGGGTGTGGGTCTCCACACCCAGTATTGTTATGTGGTTACCGGGGAATCGAACCCGGGTCCTTGCGCTTGCGAGACAGGCGCCGGAACCACTGAGCTAACTCCCCGGCCCCCTCCCCGTGACCTTTTGATCTTAAGTGTTGGGTTAATATTTCAAAGTGTATAAAGATAAAACCTGGAGATAGATGCAACCAGGTTCAAATTCTAGCTCTGACAAATCGTGTGACTTCCAGGGACATCCTTCAACCTTTAGGAGCCTCTACTGTCTCTTCTACCTTAAAGAAATGAATGATAATACTCCACACAACATGGTAGAGATCATATGAAATGATCGGTGCCATGTGCCTGGCTCTGTACTAGATCCTAGCAGAATGCAAGCTTCCTGAGGTCACAGGAAGTGAGTACTTGGTTCACTGCTCTGTGTCATGGCCAGGAGCAGTGCCCAGACCGTAGTAGGGATTCAGTAAATTGCTGACGGAGCAACAGATGAGTGACAGTTGACCCTACTGTGTGCTATTGTTAGAACTTGCCAAGTGCCACAGGCTGCGATAATGGTGTTTTCAACACTGCTTCCACTAGTGTCCTTGGTATGCAGCTGTGTGAAACCAAGAGGAAATCTTTTTTGCGGAAAAGTATTGAAGACACCAGGTATTGATTTTCATCGAGGAAGTAGAGCACTGAATCGTGCAGTTTTACACATGTTGATGTTACTGGCAATTAAGTCATTCAACAAGCGGTTCATACAGTCATCCTCTCGTGTCCAGGGCTTTGCGCCCCATAGTTTCAGTCTCCCAAGATCAACCACAGTCTGAAAGTAAAATGTTTTCAGCTTGCCTTAAGAGAGGAACCACATCTTGTAACTTTCCTGACAACATTTAAAATACTTTTTTCTACAATATCACTAGATATGGTTGTCAGTCTCTCAATGTGCCTAATATATCAAGTAAAGTTTATCATAAGTAGGTACATACAACGAGGAACATCAGATATGCAGAGCTGGGTACTATCTGCAGTTTGGGGATCCACTGACAGTCTTCGAACATACCTTCCATGGACAAAAGGGAGCCAGGGATTTAGCTCAGTAGTTCTAGTGCCTGCCTTGCAAGCACAAGGTCATGAATTTGATCCCTGGTACCAAAAAAAAAAAAAAAAAAAAAAAGTGTATTGAACAAAGAAAACAAACTCCCACAGTATTGATGGAATGGCTACTGGAATGGCTCAGCTGATTTATTATCTCTTCTCTTTCATTGTAGGTTAATCCTACCTTATGAAAGGTTTATTAAGGGAGAGGAAGATAAGCCTTTGCCTCCAATCAAACCTCGGAAGCAGGAGAACAGTTCCCAGGAGAGTGAGAACAAAACAAAAGTAACAGGAACCAAACGCATCAAACATGAAATGCTTAAGAGCAAGAAAGAAAAAGAAAACGCACCAAAGCCCCAGGATGCATCTGAGGTGAGTTGCTGTGTTCTCTGAGCTTGTCCTGCCTGGGCTCCTCTGGATCCCTGAAGCCCAGCTGGATCCATGCATACTTCACAGCAGACTGAACAATGAAGCACTGTAAAATTAACAGGGTGTGGTGCCACCTGCCTGTGATCTGAGCACTCTAGGAGGCTGAGGCAGAAGAATCCAAGTAGGAGCCCAGCCTGGGCAACTTAGAGACTTGGAAAGATTCTGTCTGAAAATAAAAAAATTGTTAAAAGGGGCTGAAGGAGTGACACAATGTAAAAACTCTGAGTTCTGTCTCCATTACTGTCAATAAATAAATAAATCCTCCAGGCCTCACAGTTCTGTCAGTGGCTCCTTAAGTTTCACAAACTCTTCCTCTTGCTGAGGAGCCAAAATGCAGTGAAAGGGAAAAGATGGAGTGGGATGGGAGAGGACAGGCCAAGAACAGAATCTGGAAAGATGAGAATATGCTGTGGAAAACTATTAACAAATGCTCTAAATTCGAGAGAAGCCGAGGCTGCTGCTCTCGGAAGGGCTTCCAACGTGAACCTGTGACCGTCTCACAGCCAGCTCATCTGAGGAGTTGGTGCGACTTCAGGGTCTCCTGGGAGGAGTCATCGAAGTCAATGCACTGTGTCACTACAGGACTCTCCCTAAAACTTTCGAGATGTGTTTTCCTCCCGGAGTGGGCCTCTGTGCAGCAGCCTAAGGTCGAGACCACATTAGCAAGATCTTAAGTGCCTATTATTTATAGGGGAATTTTGCAGTGGTTCCTCTGAAACCATCATTATCTCTCATATTAACAGGTAGTTTCTGAACCTTTTAAAACAAGCCTGAACTACTCACAGCCCCAAACAGCTCTTTGGTTGAAACCTTTACTGTCAGCCCCCAGCCAGTCATGGAGACTCATCTGGGCTCTGTTTCAACATTAATAATAATAATAATAATAATAATAAACACCCTGCTGCCCATTAAAAAAACAAAACAAAAAACTCAGCAGCCACATTTGGAGACAGCATGTTCTAAGCTTCAACCCCTGAGGGAATTCTGGTGCTGATATTAAACACCCTCTAAAAATCTGATTTATAATGAACACATAAGAGACTCCCTAATTAAATGCTGGGTTTGAAACACACACACACATACACACACACACATACACACACACACACCATCCTTCATCCTTCCAGGTAAATGTTAACTTACCCAACTGACTTTTCTACAAGAAGATAATATTAATACCAAGAGAAGTGTTTTCAGCTCTACTAATTTAAAAAGGAAAGAGACAAAAAGATGATCCGGACTGTAGACGTGTGCAAGTTGTCATTTAAATGGCCGAAAGCAAGGCAACTGTGCGCTAAGGCTTACTTCCCATTCTGCCTTTGTCAGGGCGGCCCGCTCATTTAGTATAGGGTTTTGGATCAGTGCCTTCTACTAGAGGCCAGACGTACAAGGATGACAAAGTACCAGGGGACAAGCTGAGGTCCGGGGCACCAGTTGACTTTTGCATAGTTCCATTTGGGGAATGATGTGGAAAACAGTTGTTTGTGACTTGTGGAAAGATCCTCAGCCTCTGAACTGTGCCCATCGGGGAGAGATGACCGCTCCCTGCTCCACAGATCCCAGAGTAACCCCAATGCTACTAGGCTCCATTTCCCAGAACCTACATGGTTGCCTTGGACAGAAAATATTAAGTGTCTGACATTTCAGAAGTTGTTGTGTGAAGCTGTCTAACCTACCTGGAATCACCCACATCTGGCAAGAGTTATCCTGTAAGAATCACTCCTCACTTCTGACAGAGACCTAGGGCGTTATCAGCTATACTTCTTCTCACTGACAGTGTTTGGTATTTGGTTTTAGATTTGTTATAATTTTCATGATTTAATTTTGGGTGTTTTTGAGAAGAAGCCCTGAGCCAAATGGCAATATGAGGGTTGATAAACCCTTCTAGGTGAACCCACTGTCTCCAGGTAACAGACTGTACAGTGGGAAGATAATAGTTTTACATTTAACGTACTAAAGCTAGCCGTAAAACACTGTCTTAGAAAAATGGCCTTTTACTTCTTTTAGCTTAGCTGTCAAAGACCACCCCCCAAACTTGTTTTACAGCCAGAAGCCTGAGTCTGCAGGAAAGCTAAAAACCTGGACTGTAGCTTCAGTGAGGCTGAGCATGCTCAGTAGTTCCACTTCAAACGATGGCCCCATCAGAAATTAACAATTAAAAGCAATTTGCCTTTTCCTTTGCTTTATTCATTTTTCTATGAATTTTTCTACTGTATAAGCTCAAGAGACCAATGATGATTATTAATGTAGAACAAGTAATGATATTTGTACTGGAAAAGGCCGCTATTAGTGAAAGAGAGAGGAGGGATAAGCAGAGCCTCTTGATCTAACACATCCCTAAAAAGCAGAGATGTCTTTAAGTGAATTTGAGGAGCTGTAGCACAGTGAGTCCTTAAAAGATTTGTTCCTATGTGTTCTCAAAGCAGCACTGCAGCTCTTACTCAGAGTTACTAGCGTGGTCATTATTTTATTTTGTCAACAGAGAACCAAGTTGTAGAGATAAAACTGGGGCAGGGGGTCGGGGACCCATTCAGTACAACTAGCTGTTGTGACTTTTCCACTAAGATCTGTCAGGGAGAGGAACAGTGATTCTGAAAAGTCTAAGCAGTCGGCTGGGTCACAGGTGGAAAATTAAAATGGCCTCTGAAGGTCAAAACTTATGTAGTTACACAATATAATAAATGGGTCGAATTGTGTCCATGACTTCTATGAATAGGGACACAGGAAAAGCCTCCATCAAACTGAGTATAATTTATTTCAATGAACAGAAAAGCTATATTTTTGGTGGCACTTGCTGTCTGAATTTTGACAATTTCATTTTTGGCTTCCATAGAAATATAGTTTGCTGTAATGGAGGAAGATTTAGAATATCCTCTATCCCTCATGTAGACAGACTACCGTAGCTCCTGTGGACTGTTTTTAATATTTTTGAGTCATCTGCATGTCCTACAGCACTGAGTAGAAGTCATTAACACTTAGGTGTCACTAACTTTCACTGCATCATTAGAACACATTAGGACGGGATCTTTCTTTCTCAAAGAAAGGCAAGGAAGATAGTTTATTGTTGACATGGATGGGCGGAATTTTTGAAAGAGATGCTTAAAATAAATCTTTCCCAGAAGTGTCATAAAACACAACATGTAATTTAAAATCCATTTGGATAATTGACTGATTTGACAAGAAGACAACCTTAGAATTAAATTATATATTAGAATCAAGGAGTAATATGATTGGGTGGCATCAGTATATAACACATGACTATTTTGATAGGTGTCTCAGAAGGGATACATGCATATTTCCCCTAATGTTTCTGTAATTTAGGATTCTTTGTTTAGAGCCATGATTGGGGAGTAATAAAGCCTTACAGAAACTCAGTGAGCTGATTGACAAGCCTGTTTTCAAGAAAAAAATGCTATGTGTAATATTTTATTTCCAGCAAAACATGTCAGTGTATTTGGTTTTCTTCTGACTGTCTTTTGAAATGTTTTATCAGGTTTCATCAGAGCTAGAGAAGGAACAAGAGTCTTTAAACCAGAAAAATGTCACAGAACCTCTTGTGGCAGCAGATGTGAAGAAAAAAGCAGAAGGGTTCCCGGATTTTCCAGCGAGGACCCTGGCGTCAAGAGTAGACCAAGAAAAGGACAGTGAAACAGACCAAGGTTCTAACAGTGAGAAGGAGACTGAGGAGGTGGGTGAAAAGGGACCCTCAGCTCCACTTCCCAGCATGCCTCTGGCCCCGGAGAGGGACTCAGCCCCCATCCCTGGGGCCGGCAAACAGTCCCTGGCCTCTCCTGGCACCCCCGTGGATACAAAGCAGGAGTCCAAATCCTGCTGTTTTACGGAGGGCACTGAAAATGACCTCCAAGATGCATCCTTTCCTGGCTTCCCTGCCACACAGCCACCACTGGCCAACCAGAATGAGATAGAGGATGACAAACTGCCTGCCATGGCAGATTACATTGCCAACTGCACTGTGAAGGTAGACCAGCTGGGCAGCGATGACATCCATAATGCACTAAAGCAGACCCCAAAGGTCCTTGTGGTCCAGTCGTTTGACATGTTCAAAGACAAAGACCTGACTGGGCCCATGAACGAAAACCATGGACTCAATTACACACCCCTGCTGTATTCCAGGGGCAACCCAGGCATCATGTCCCCACTAGCCAAGAAAAAACTTTTGTCCCAAGTGAGTGGGGCCAGCCTCTCTAGCAGCTACCCCTACGGCTCCCCACCCCCTTTGATCAGCAAAAAGAAACTGATTGCCAGGGATGACCTGTGTTCCAGTCTGTCCCAGGCCCACCACAGCCAAAGCGCTGACCACGTGGCAGTCAGTCGGCCATCAGTGATTCAGCACGTCCAGAGTTTCAAAAGCAAGCCCTCCGAGGAGAGAAAGAGCATCAGCGAGATTTTCAAGCATGACAAACTGAGTCGATCGGATGCCCACCGCTGTAGCTTCTCCAAGCATCATTTTAACTCCCTGGCTGACTCTTACATCTTAAAGCAAGAAATCCAAGAAGGCAAGGACAAACTCTTAGAGAAAAGGGCACTGCCCCATTCCCACATGCCTAGCTTCCTGGCAGATTTCTACTCATCCCCACATCTCCATAGCCTCTATCGACACACGGAACACCACCTTCATAACGAACAGTCATCCAAGTACACTTCCAGGGACGTGTACAGGGAGTCAGAAAACAGCTCTTTCGCTTCCCACAAACACCAAGAAAAGCTCCATGTAAATTATCTCACGTCGCTTCATCTGCAAGACAAAAAGTTGGTTGCGGAAAAGTTGGCCGCAGCAGAAGCCTCTACGGATGATCAGCCCACGGATCTGAGCCTCCCCAAGAACCCTCACAAACTGACCAGTAAGGTCCTGGGCCTGGCCCACTCGGCCACAGGGCCCCAAGAAAGCAAAGGCATCTCCCAGTTCCAGGTCCTCAGCAGCCAGAGTCGAGACTGTCACCCCAAAGCCTGTCGAGTCTCACCCATGACCATGTCGGGTCCAAAAAGATACCCCGAATCACTTTCGAGATCGGGCAAATCTCACCACATGAGGCTGGAGAATTTCCGAAAGATGGAGGGTATGGTCCATCCTATCCTGCATCGGAAAATGAGTCCTCAGAACATTGGTGCTGCACGTCCCATAAAGCGCAGCCTGGAGGATTTGGACCTTGTGATTGCTGGGAAAAAGGCCCGAGCGGTGTCTCCCCTAGACCCGGCCAAGGAGGCTTCTGGGAAAGAGAAGGCTTCTGAGCAGGACGGTGAGGCCACCAAGTCCACCTATGGTGGGCACTCTGGTGGGGGGTCAGAAAGCCACAAGCTTCCCCTGTCCTCTCCAATCTTCCCAGGTTTATACTCGGGGAGCCTGTGTAACTCGGGGCTCAACTCCAGGCTCCCTGCTGGGTATTCTCACTCTCTGCAGTACTTGAAAAACCAGACTGTGCTTTCTCCGCTCATGCAGCCTCTGGCTTTCCACTCTCTTGTGATGCAAAGAGGAATTTTTACGTCACCGACAAATTCTCAGCAGCTATACAGACACTTGGCCGCGGCCACGCCTGTGGGGAGCTCGTATGGGGACCTTTTGCACAACAGCATTTACCCTTTAGCTGCTATAAATCCTCAAGCTGCCTTTCCGCCTTCCCAGCTGTCGTCCGTACATCCCAGTACAAAACTGTAAACCTGGCTGTGCCCAGCATCCCAAAGCAGCATGGCTGGTGGATGGAGTTTCACACCCGACCTGGGGTGAAAGTCAGCGTTCCTTCTGATCTTGGGGTACGGTTTGTCATCGAGGCCAGTCTTCCTGGGCTTCGTGTCATCGAGGCCAGCTCTAGCCAGGGCTGGTCAGTCTTGACCCCCTTCCAACATGGATGCCCTCCACCTCTAGATCATCTGTGTCACATGTGGGTCTTGTGAGGGGATTGAATTATACCCAGGAAGAACATAGAAGACCCCGGATGAGTTCAGATGGTCAGGAAGCAATCTGGGCCCAAAAAAAAGGAGCAAGCTTTGCAAAGGAAGGGGCAAGGAAGACTGGCAATGTCGCCAAGGGGTGCCCCTCTTTTCATAAACTCTCCAAGGCTCAATCAATGCAATGTATAGTGAATCTTCAGTAGATCATTCATTTTGACACTATTCAACAAACCAGAGAAGTTAACACTGTTAAATTGACTGTATATATTTGGTTCCCGTATCACTGTTTGCTCACCTAATTTATATACAGGTAGTTCCATTTTCTCCCAGTTCCTTCTTATCTCTTTTATTTTTTTTTAATTAAACAATATCGCTTTTGTTCGCAGGTCTTTTGTTTTTCGTTTTCGTTTTGATTTTTGTTCTGTTTTAAAGGCTGACTAACTGTCCGAGTTGTCGGTGTGTATTTGTGATTTTTCCACAACTTATCATTTTGAGCAGCTTTGGGTGGTAAAATTATTGTTTACAAATTGAAGCAACTGATTCTAGTGGAACACATGAAAAAGAAACAGTGGAGCGCACAATCGTGCAGAGGACGGGCCTTTGCAGATCCACAACTTACGGATTTCATTCCTCATAAATGGCATAGTTGAAAGAGCTTATGCACTGCTCACCCGGCCAGATGCTCTGCTTTGAAGTATTAGGTTATGTGAAAATATTGAGCATTGTACTTACCTTATCTAGGCTGTGAAACCGTCCTACATACCAGAGGAATCATAAAAACAAAAACCTCACTGGCAGCGTGCTGCTGAATAACAGGAGAATCTAGAGGACATATTTGTGGGCTGCACAGATATTTTAGGAATTTCAAAAATTAGAACAGGAGCCAGAATGACTTACACTGGTGTTGGCACTGCTCCATTTAAAGTCTGGGAAAGGGGGTTGGGAAGAGGATGGAGTTCGACTATCCGGCAGAGGAGGAGCAGGGAAGGCCCGGCCACCAGACAGCTTCCCTAGGCTTCCGTCTACCGAGTCCTAGGTAGTCACATTGTCTTCATCAGTTGATTTCTTGTCATTCCCAAGAAGACTGTCTCCAGATTACATCTTTGGGGACAGTTCGCACCCTGGATTCCCCATTGCAAAAGAAAGGCAGCCTCTTGGGCTTATGGGGTGTGGGTTTTGTGTGCACACACACACGGAAGGTGACTTGTGCCGTGGCTTTTTACACACCAGGCAATACTGTCCACTTTGACTTCTCTTATGGCTGGAAATGAATGGTCAAGCTGTATATGCAGTCAAAAGATGTGGAGAATGCCTACTGTCATTCTTGCCACTTTATTCCATCTGCTCCCAAGATGTAACATCAAAGTAGACACATTACGTGTATTAAGAGTTGATCGATGGAGTGGATTTTCTCTCTCATTCCCGTCCATCCGTGCTGGAGCCCGCTATGATGAACTCTAGCCATGGTCCCCCACCCACAACACTACCAGTAGACTTTAGAACCATAGTTAACCAGTCTTTTACCTCTAAGATATTTAAGTCTATGAATACTGATGACAATTTTCAACTTCTAAATAGGTAACTCGACAGCAAAATAAAACCAGTAACAGTGAAACTGCGGCTCTTGCACAAAGCCACGCATGCTGTGCATTTATATTGAAATGTCTCCATGATATGAAGCCAAATATTCCATGTAACATACTTAATATCCAAAGGTGGAAACAGAAGAATGTAGAGACCCAGTGTTAAGAGTTCCATTTGCTTCAATTAATTATTTACCTTCCTGTGGAATAATATATATATATATATTTAATAGAAGCATAGATAGACTAGTAGAATTTAGATTATAAAAGTGTGAGTACAGATTATCCTGCTATTGCACAAGAATGGGGGGGGGATAATCTCAATTCTAGCTGGCAAACTGCTGGCCAGGACACATATAAGAAAGTTGCACTAGATTGAATGGTCACAGACTTGGAGAACATGGAAGAGGAAAACAGCTCTGCAGCAGACATGGGCTAGATCGGATGTTCCTTTCTCGGAAAAAATGGGGGCTGTCTATCCCCGGGGGAATTCACCTGTCCATTTATAATATGGGGCACTTGCTTTTCCTGCTGCAGTGAGTTCAGTCTGGTTTCATCATGTTGGAATTTGATCACACCATTTTCAAACAATGTTAACATAGTCCAGCTTTTGTTTTTCTCATCTCTTCCGAGAGGAGACTCACTGTTTCTGTCTGAGGAAGCTCATACCCTCAGCAAAACATCAGGACAAATAGAGATGGGGACACACATTCCCAACAGAAGCAGTGTGTTATTTGTTTTAAAACTCCAAACAGAGATCTTGGATATGTTTCAAAAAGACCATTGAATTCATCATTGGCTGAGAGCTACGTTTTTTAAGTCTTAAATAGGGCTTTGTTTGCATTGTTTGAGTTCAAGGGGCCTTATTATTGAATGGAATTGCACAAGCCTTTCTTTGTGCAATCAAACCATTGTTATTGGTAGCTCTGTAAAGGAAACTATGGAATCTAATTGGCAGTGGAGTCGTAAATCTATTTACTGAGCATGGTTTCCAAGAAATGTTGCAATTCAAAATGCGCTAAGTTCGTGATTTATTGGAGATTTGGAGATTCCAAATAATATTATTTTTAAAAACCTTTCCATGTAACTTCTGGTCTAACTTTGACAACTCAACATTAAAAAAAACACACCCAACCAAGTTTCAAAATTAAGTATTTTAGTGATTTGAACTTGTAATGTTTGCCACAGGACTGACTTATTTATTTACTAGCTAGAAGCTCTTAAGTTCACTTGTTTATCAGGGCATATACAGAAGGGTTTGTTAAAACTCGGTGTGGACTTTACAACTTTCTGACCTGGTGCATGAATTCTCAAGTACTGTATTTCACTGTGTTACTGTGTCGGATGGAAATCTCGAGGTGGTCCCACAAAAAATATTTTATGTAGTGTGCCTTCAAAGAGAACCATTTATTTCTCACTTGTTGTCCCACAAAGTCACATTTGGTGGTGGTCAGCCAAGTCCCATCTAGTCTAGTTTTGCTCTTGTCCCAATTTTAAAGAGAAATGGGAATAGTTTCGCCCTGGTGAGACCCACACCATTGCAGTGATTACCTTGAGCACTTAAACTCCAGTGTTGGCTGTTGTATTTGATATTCTGCTTGTCTCCCCATGGTTGAAATATGTCTGAAGAATAGCAGCATAATCTCTTGGCTGTTTATACTTTTTTAAACTTTACTGTGTTGTAAATATTGTACACTTTTGGTGATTCCAGCTATGTAACTTCTATGCTCTGTAAGGTGATTATTTGTATATAGCAACATGGCCCAGTGATATTATATAGTTTCCCAATGGAGAGGTTATTGAGTAACCTTTGCATTAGTTTAAACACTACCAGAAGAATGCTGAGCCAACTATAAACACTCAATTTTGTATGTTTTCCAAATTGTACTTATTACTGCTTTTGATACTGTATTATGTGCCAATAGTTTCCCAATCACATAGCAGGCAAGAGATATTTTGTACTTTTTGATCCACTGTAATATTTAATAAAAAATGTTACTATCTGTTTCCTTTTGAGTGTTTGTCACTTCTTCCTGAGGATCCCTTTGACCTCACCAGACAGCTTGCCACATCCTTTTTCTCTGAATTGGAAAATAATGATAATATCTGTAATTCACAGAGAACCTGCTAGAAGCACAGTTAGCACACATTCTCTTCCTTCGACAACCTCACGTCCCAATGTTTATGCCCATTTTACAGATGAGAAAGCTAAAGTTTAGAGAGGTCAATCAACATGTCCAAGACCATGTGACTAACCCATGGAACAGTCAAGATTTGAACCAAAGCTCTTAAATGCATTTCCTTAGTATACCATACTCCTGTGCTGGCCAAGCACGAAGTTCCTGGTAATTTATTCAGTCAACAAAGATTTGCTAATGTTAGGAACTGGGAATATAATGGTTTAGTAAAAGATAAATATTATCTCTAAAGCTTATAATTTTATAGGAAAGTGTCAATCAAACAGTGACCCCTGTAAATGCAAATCTTGAATATGACCTAGTTCTAGAGGAGAGCAAGGGTACTTAAAGAGGAAGTGGTGACTCAACGAATGATGCAAGATGAGCGTGCATGGAGGAGGCCAGAGAGAACTGGGAGGAGAGTGACTCACGCGAGGGCCCTGAGGCTGGAGCAAGTTTGGCTGACTACAGAAACCGAAGGAAGGACTGTGGCAGGACTGCAGTGTGGAGGGAACGAGAGCAAGAGACGTGATGGTCCCACAAGGGCCAGCTGAGCAGCTCTCAGTGTCCGAGGTCGAGCACTTTAGTCTTTATCCTGAGCAGTGATAGAGGTCTGAGCGAGAGCGGACATGATCAAACTTACCTTTTCTAGTGTGATTCTAGGGGGCTGCAGTGTGAAGGCAGACAGAGCTATGCAGCATCGGGGTGGTGGTCATTGAGACACGGGTCGGGAACGGGAGAATGGACGCATTGCAGAGGTACTTGGAAGGAAGGAGAACAGACTCCACAGTGGATAAAGGAGCTCACTGATGGCAGAATGTTCAGAAATGTGAAAAATATTCTTTATATTCTGAGATTGGTATCTTTTATCCCTAGCTCTGCTGGTGATGGACAAGGATTTCTTATCTTTCTTTCCTTTAATGCACTGACTCCAGCTTCCCTCTGGTTTAGCTCAGCTTTTGAGTAGTTACAGTAATGGCATTTACAAACTAACAGGCTCGGTGCTCCCTTTTTAATGAGGCCCAGGGATGGGAAGGAGGGACAAGGGCAGGACTTTGGTTTAAGAGCACAACACCTGGCCAGGCTAGGTTTGGAGTAGACAGAAGAGAGCAAGTTATTAGCAAGCATGTGAGGTGTAAAAAAAATTTTGGGTAAAAAATATAGGACTTTTTTTCTTATTGTGGTTGGTTCTCTAACTCCCAGGCCATCAAGAGTTCTGATAACATGTTGATACACTTTCTATCTTCTTGCTAACCCAGCACCTGCCAAGCTCAGGAGAAATCCATAGCCCCATGGTTATTTTGGCCCTCAGTCTGTTTCATTTGTATTTCAACCTGTTGGGTGAATCGCTCTGAGAGCATTTAAAAGAGTATCTGAAGCTCTGACACACCCATTATTTGTAGATCTGAAACAAGAAATATCATGCTGTTATCTATTTTTACAGGGCCAGGATGGCAAACATTGTGGAGAAGGGTTGGTGCTTTTTTTTTTTTTTTTTTCAGACAAGGTCTTGCTTTGTAATTCAGGCTGGCCCTGAGCTTAGCCTCGAATTCACAGCAATCTTCCTGTCTGTGCCTCTCCAGTGTTGGGATTACAGGCGTGAGCCACTATGCCTGGCACTGTGGTATGTGGTACTGATTGCTGTCAGCATAAGTCACCATGCCTGGCTTTGTTGTATGTGGTTTCTGGGGACTGAGCCCAGGCCTTTGTGCTTGCAAGGCAGGCACAGAAACCATTGGGCTAGATCTCTGGCCCATGATGTTTTTACTAAAGATGGCATTTATAGAGCAAAAGAAAAATGACCAAAGTGAAGAAAGGTTTCAGGGCTGAAAGTGACCAGGAAATAGATGATTATTGACAACAACAGGTTTATAAAAATGTGGGACTAGTGTTGGAGGTGACCTTTGGCCTGAGATCATGCAAAGGGAAGTGTAGCCTTTATAATTGACCTAGAAAATATAGTAAATCACATTGTCCTTTACTGATTCAAAATTCTTGAATTGTGGCATCTCCAGGCAAGTTCCCAGCATAAATAAATTCCAGAAAATTTGTTTAACCTGGTTCAAAGATTAAAGTACGTTTAACTGCACCAGCCATAACCATAAGCATACAACCAACCTAGTAAGAACAAGATGGTCCATTCCCTGAGCCTCTTATACCAGATCTAGCACTTTAGTTATTGTTGAGTCTCCCTCTAGAATACAGCTGTATAATAAAACTGCTATGGTGGTAGAAATATCTTAGAATTCGGTTTTCCAATGCTGTAGCTAAGAGCCAACGTAGCTACTAAGCCCTTAGAATGTGCTTAGCATGACAGAGACACTGACTTTTTAATTCGTCTTTATTTTCCATAGGGTAGCTAGTGGGTACTCTAAAGGATAATAGACGTAGAACACTCAATTGACTGATGTGCATAGACTCACAGGTCAGTAATCTGCATATAAACTTTAATGTAAACATGAAAACTGGTGACATTTTCTTGGTTAAGCTTTGTTAATTGGGGGACAGTAGATTTGACATTATTTTTCATTCAGGATTTATACTTCACAGATATTGAAATATTTACTAAATGAGCAATAAATTATTGACCAAGCATTAAGAGAAGGCTATGATTACAGTCTCTTATAATCCAGCCCTGCCTTTTAGCTTAAACCTGGGTAGTGTGAGGATTGAATGCAACTTTGAGAAAGTCTGTGAAATGCTCAAGGTGGCTGTATTCAAGCTTCCCCACTTACTCTGCAATATTCTAGTTGTCTATGGAGACTGGGAAGGCATGCCACATGAAAGAGATACGAGGAGGGGAGAAGAGAACCCAGGGTCCTCGTGTGGATGCATCATGATAAACATGTTTTTAGTGTCCTCACTCTAGTTTCCTAAACCTGGGTCTGTGACTGTATTTTTTCTATATACATAATGATAACAACTAATGGTACTGACCATGTCACCTATGGCATTTTAAGCTTTTTTTGCTTCAATTCATTGTTTAATTCATTTAACCCCAATAGCATCCCAAGATTATATTTATTCCTACTTTCCACTTGAGGAAGATGTGGCATAAATGAGCTTTCAGCAATCAGTCAAAATGAGAAATTCCTGCCCTGTGGGACCAGAAAAGTCATTTTTTTTCTCCTTACTTCTTTTTATTGTGACTCTCCTCTCCTCTCCTTTATACTTCATACAACCCTAAATTTCAAGCAATCAGCCAAAATGCTACCACAATACATTAAGGTTATGTGTAAGTCAAGGAGGCAGAAATACAAAGATAAGAGAAGACATGAGAATGTCAGGAAAGCAATACAAAACTCAAAAAGGACAATGAAAAGAAAAATGTACACCAATCTCACATGTAAACTAGATGCAGAAATAACAAGTAAAGTGTTATCAAATTATACATATACATGTATACATACACATGTACATATATGTTTATATATGTACACATATGCTAAAGTAAGATATATTTAAGTATATTATAAATAATATTATATTATGACCAACAAGAGCATATTCCAGAAATATAAGGATAGGACCATTAGCAATTCTACTAATGAAATAGCATGTTAAAACTATCTAAAATAGGGCCGGGGATTTGGCTCAGTGGCTCCGGCATCTGTCTTGCAAGCGCAAGGACCTGGGTTCGATCCCCGGTTAACCACATACTGTACTGGGTATGGAGACTACGCCCTGCCTGTAATCCCAGCACTCAGGAGGCAGAGGCAGGAAAATTGCTGTGATGTGAGTTGGAGGCTGAGCTCAGGGCCAGCCTGAACTACAAAGCAAGATCCTGTCTCAAAAAACCTTAAAAAAAAAACTAGAATAAAATACAGTTGGATCCATACCTTAAAACACTTACAAATGAATTCCAACTGAATTAAAAATGTAAGCCAAGTGTGACGGTACATGCCTATAATCCCATTATTTGGGAAGCAGAGGCAAGAGGATGGATATGAGGCCAGCCTGGGCAATGTAATGAATTTGAGGCCAGCTTAAACTACACAGCAAAACCCTATCTCAGCAAAATAATCAAAAAATTTAAGGCGGAAATAGTGAAATGACTAGCAAAACTTGAAGAAAAAAAATTCTTTTTCTGACACTAAGGATGTAATGCAGGGCTTTCACACTGAATTAAATCCCAAGCTCTTTTTTTGAAAAAAATTTATTTGAAGACAGGGTTTTACTAAATTGTCCAGTCTGGGTCCAGACTTGTGATTCACCTGCCTCAGCCTCCCAGGGTGATGGGCTCCCAGGCATGGACCACTAGACTTGGGTGAGGAAACATTTTATAACTGATGTGGAAATGACTCATTCTACCAATGACTTAAAGTTTTCAGGACTACACCATATTAATCACTTATCCACACAAAAATAAAACTTTTTATGAAAAAAGTTCAAAATAGTAACTTTACTTTGGGAATAAATATTTGCAACTCATAGTACAAAGACCTCATTTCTTTAACAAATTATGAGCTCTTAAAAATCAAGAAGAAAACAGGTACATGAATCTACAACATACATATCTTAAGTATACATTTCAATAAATTTTGACAAATGTGCACATGTATCCTTTAAGGGCTGTTTCCAGAATACCCCTTTAAATTCCAAAATCCGCACATGCCTGACTCTTATATGAGATGTGTGACATTTGCAAATAACTGAAGCATATCCTCCTGTTTACGTTAGATAATATATAGATTACTTATAATACATGGTACAATGTAACTCTGTAAAAATAATGGGTGTACAGTAATACTTAGAGAATAATGACATGAAAAAGTCTGTACATATTTTTTCTTTATTTTCTGTTATGATTTGGTTTAACTCATAAGTTAAGTGCAGAACATTTGAATGCGGAGAGCTATTACCACAACAAAGAACAAAATATAGCATACTTTCATTTTGAGGAAATATTTCCTGATGAAACCAGTGTCATGGTTCACAGTATGATAAAAATTAAAAACATAAATTAGTAAGATCTGCATTATTTATGAATATATTTAATCATTATATAAAAAACAATCACACATAATCAAGTTATTTCCAAGCCTAAGGAAGGAGACTCTAACAGAAAAGAAGAGAGCCTTTAACTACACTTTATTTCCTTTAAAATTTGGGCAAAAAAATCCTCAACAAGATATTGACAATGCAATCAATCATCAAAAAGATCACACACCATGATCAAGTAGGCTTCATTCCATGGATGTATGGAGAGTTAAAGAGATGCAAATCACTAATCATACTATATCACAAAAACAGAGGCAATGATAAAAATCATGTGATCATCACTACAGATGCAGAAGCCTTTCACAAAACTCAACATCCTTTCATGATAAAAACACTGAAGAAAAGTGGTATAGAAGGACATTATCACAATCTGATGAAACCCTTTTGTGACAACTGTACTACCAACATCACATTCAATGGGAAAGAAATGCAAACTTTCCCTCTAAAATAAAGAATAAGATAAGGATGTCCACAGCCTCTACTCCTGTTCAATATAGTACATGAGATAAAAGCAAGAGCAGTCAGGCAAGCAGAAGAAGAAAAGAAAGATATATAAGAAAAGAAGTCAAATTATCATTTGTAGACAACATGATATTCTACATAGATCTCAAGAAATCCTCCAAAAAACTCTTCCACTTAATAACCAAAGTCAGTAATATAGCAAGTACACAACAAATAAAAATCAATAGTGTTTGTACACACTAAATAATGTAACTAGGAAAAATACTATACATAATAGCACCGACAAAAATTAAATACTTAGGAATTCACCTGAGGAAGTGAAAAACATCAACAACAAAACCTACAGTATCCTGAGAAAGAAAATTAAAGAGGACATTAGAAAATGGAAAGATATACCAGTTCCTGTATAGGCAGAGGCAACATGGTCAAAATAGCCACATTTCCAAAACTGATATATGGAGTCAGTATGGTCCCAATCAATATATGAACAGCATTCTTTAAAGAACTGGAGAAAACAGTCTTCAGATTTATACAGAACCAGAAGAGACACAGAATGGCAAAAGCAATCCTGAGAAACAAGAGTGAAGCAGGAAGCATCACAATCCCGAACCTGAAGGTAAATCACAAAGCCACTTGGTAAAAGCTGCACAGTAGTGGAATAAAAAACAGACATGAGGGCCGGGGAGTTAGCTCAGTGGTTCCGGCGCCTGTCTCGCAAGCGCAAGGATCCGGGTTTGATTCCCCGGTAACCACATAACAATAGTGGGTGTGGAGACCCACACCCAGCAGCAACCAGTAACACATACCACAGTGCCGGGCGTGGTGGCTCACGCCTGTAATCCCAGCACTCGGGAGGCAGAGGCAGGAGGATTGTGATGTGAGTTTGAGGCTGAGCTGAGGGCCAGCCTGAACCACAAAGCGAGACCCTGTCTCCAAAAACCTAAAAAAAAAAAAACAGACATGAAGGAGCGTCAGAGGATCAGAAGAGAGGATGGAAAAGCGCCCCTAAGTACTTTCAACTTCAGTCTTATGGGAAAGAACATAAAACAAGGTGAAGGAGAGATAATACCTGTAAAAAACGGTGTTGGGAAACTAGCTTTCCATGGGCAGAAAACTGAATCTAGACCCACATATCTTACAATGTACTAAAATAAAATCAAGACATATCAAAGAAATAAATATTAAAACAAAAGGACTTAACCTGCTAGAAGATCAAATAGGCATAACTCTTGAAATCACAGCAATGGGCAAGGACTTTCTGGTTACACAGGAAACAGTACCACAAATCAACAAACAGAATAGTGTTAAAAGTTTCTGCACAGCAAAAGAAACAATATACAGTAAAAAGGAAATCTACAAAGTGGGGGGAAAATTTTCCAATTCTTCCTTGGAGGACTAATATCAGAACTCAAAAAAAGTAGACCTTCCAAAATAAAAAATGGGCAAATGAAATATCAAAAAAAAATAATAAAATAAAAGGGCTAGTGAAATGAAGATACCTCACAGAAGAAGAAAAATAATAATAAAGAAATCCTGAATAGTGCTGGCCATTAGAGAAATTCAAATTGAACACTGACATTCCACTTTATCTTACAAAGAATGGCTATCATCAGGAAATCAAATAATAACAACTGCAGGCAAGGCTGCAGGGAAAAAGGAGCCCTCCTACATGGTTAGTGAAAATGTATTCTAGTACAACCACTGTATAAATCAGTAGAGAGATTCCTCAAGGAACTAAAATTAGAAATTCCATTTCACCAGCTATCCCTCTTCTAGATATCTTCCAAAAAGAGTTAAAGACATCATATTACAGTGATACAAGCATACTCATGTTTAGAGCAGCACAATTCATGATAGTTACATTTTGGAAGTCTACATTCCTATCAACAGGGTGAATGGATAAAGAACATGTAATATTTACACACAGTGTAGCTCTACTTTACCACAAAGAAAGAAAAATTTGAGTAATTTTTAGGAAAATGGATACATCTTGACATCATAATGGTCAGTGAAATAAATCAGATACCCAGGCTTAGATATCGCATGGTTTCTTTTGTATGAAAAAATCAAACTATAAATAAAGAGTAAAATTAAAAATAGATAAAAGGAAGTAAGGAGATAAGATCTCTCTTTAATGAAGAAGAAGTTCAAGAAATGACAGTAGGGGAGGGAAAGGGATGAGAAAAGAAATCAAGGGGTGTTTCATACACATACCAATTTCACATGAGGAATGTCAATGCCATGTACAGCAAACATACACTTATGAAAAAAAATTTGGTGCTGAATAGCAAAATATCCATATTTACTGACTTTGAGTGAAAAGAATGTGGCAGACCAGGAATTGTGGCACACACCCCTGATCCCAGTACTCTGGGAAGCTGAGGTAGGAAGATTGTGAGATCAAGCCCAGCCTCAGCAACTTAGTAACTTAGCAAGATCCTCTCTCAAAATAATGGATGTAGCTCTAAATAATAACTGTAGTGGAAAGGCCTCAAGTTCATTCACTAGTATCTTTCCAAAATAAAGAGAATACAGTGATATAGTATGACATATTTTCATGTGCTTGAAACTGTTACTACTTTACAAAACCTATTAATATATGATGCTGGACAAGGAGTAGGGATACATCAGTTTACCTGCTGCAAGCCTTACTGAATACCTTTGAAAAATCCATGACCACTTCCTGTTGTGTTTACTTACTCTACCATTAAAAAGTAACATTATTCTTATAATGAAAACACAGACATATTATATAATAGAAGACAAAATTCTTCTGAGTTTTAAGATGAAACCAAAGCTATATGAAAACAGTCATATTTGAAGTAGGATGGTTTAAGCTGCAATCCAGCAAACATCAGTTAGCCATTTCCAAGTGCCTGGTGATGTGAGGCCTCTGACTCCAGCCCTAGGGAGGCAGCACCCTGTTTGTCTCAGAGCTTAAGGGCTGGCAGAGATAGCAACACTTGTAGGTGTGTAGAGCGTTACCAAAGTCTAATAAAAAGGAAGAGTCACTGAGATTCAGGAGCACAGAGCAGGGG
This sequence comes from Petromus typicus, assembly GCA_004026965.1. Classification (NCBI taxonomy): domain Eukaryota; kingdom Metazoa; phylum Chordata; class Mammalia; order Rodentia; family Petromuridae; genus Petromus; species Petromus typicus. The sequence goes on along the minus strand of PVIR01014237.1, from coordinate 20,858 downwards.
GAATCCAAACCCTAAGTAGGGCTCAGGGAGGGCTTCTGGAAGGAGATGACTATTACACAAAGATCAAGGAAGTAATGGAGAAATAAGATGTGAAAACCCTTTTTTTTTTTTTTTTTGAGACAGGGTCTCGCTTTGTGGTTCAGACTGGCCCCGAGCTCAGCCTCCAACTCACATCACAGCAATCCTCCTGCCTCTGCCTCCCGAGTGCTGGGATTATAGGTGTGAGCCACCACGCCCTGCACTGTGGTATGTGGTGCTGATTGCTGCTGGGTGTGAGTCTCCATGCCCAGTATTGTTATGTGGTTACTGGGGAACTGGGTCCTTGTGGTTGCAAGACAGGTGCTGAAGCCACTGAGCTAACTCCCTGGCCCTAAGATGTGAAAACTCTTAAACTACAGAGAGCATAGGATGGTGTTCTAGGACCAAGAGCAGAGGGCTGCGACTGGGGAAGGAAGCAGGATTTTTAGAAATGCTCCTATGTAGAAAGGCATGAGAAGCAGCGACTTACTAGGAACCAGTAACACATGAGTTGAGTAAATGACCTGACAAATGGGACGCCTGGGTGATAATTTACATGCTGAGAGTGAGCACCAGGCCCAGAAAACCAGAATCAAATGAACAACCAGAAACAATGAGAGGATTTAGGAAAGAGATGATATATATCCCCACAGCTCTCCCTACACCATCACTTGTTAAAACTGTGGCAAGAGGGGGGCCGGGGAGTTAGCTCAGTGGTTCCGGCGCCTGTCTTGGAAGCACAAGGGCCCGGGTTCGATTCCCCAGTAACCACATGCAATACTGGGAGTGGAGACTCACCCAGCAGCAACCAGTACCACATACCACAGTGCCGGGCGTGGTGGCTCACGCCTGTAATCCCAGCACTCGGGAGGCAGAGGCAGGAGGATTGCTGTGATATGAGTTTGAGGCTGAGCTCAGGGCCAGCCTGAACCACAAAGCAAGACCCTGTCTCAAAAACCTAAAAAAAAAAAAAAAAAAAAACTGTGGCAAGAGAAAAGACCCAACTTAAAATAGCTCCTCAAAGAATTCTAGGAATAAATGGAATAAGTCATTTGCAGGATATTTATTTGAAAACACTTCAATAATCCATAAACAGGCCCAGAAATTGTCTTAAATTGAATGGCAAACTGTGATCTTTGATGGGAAAAGGTTGTTTCCATCATAATAAATTTATAAATTAAGTGAATTTCAATTGAAATAGCAGTTTTAACATATTAAGATAATATTAAAGTGCATTTATAAAATTCATTATGGAGAATAATCAGAAAAAATATTTAAAATGAAAACAATAAGTCGGTCAATCTGATACTAAAACTACAATAATTAAAATATTTTGTTGATAGGATAAAGAGATCATTAAATAACAATGAAAAATCCATAAATGAAACCAACTTCACGTGCAAACTTACACATGAAACAGTAACATTTCCAAACACGGAGAATTAATTGCTTAATTAATTAGTTGATTAATGATGGGATCAGCAGCTAATTAGAGGGAAAAATGTAAAGCTATATCCCTGCTTCTCTTATTATACTGATATCATTTCTGTATGGATTACAGAATCAAATGTAGAAAAAGAAACCATGAATGTTCTGGAAAAATGAATAGATAATACACTTGTGCTCTAGAAGAAGGAAAGACTTTCAAAGAAGGACTCAAAACCCAGAAGCCACAGAAGGAAGGATTGATGTATTTCCCTATTTAAAAAAATTGTGATGAGGACAGTGGGGCAAAGAGGGGATGGGAGTAAAAATATTCCAAAAACTAAGAGAAATGAGAAGTGACAAGTTGAGAAAACATTTATGACTTATGTGGCAGGAAAAGGGCTAACGATATCTTTCATTTTCATAAAGCACATGCAAATAAAATAGAGAAATGATGAACAATTCAATAGGGAAAAATAGACCAAGCATATCAGTAGTCAGTTACTAAAAAGTGAAAATAGAAAGTAGTCTGTAAGTGTGAAAATATGTTCAAAATTACTCAAAGGGAAAGAAATGTAAATTAAACAGCAACTGGAGACGGTTTTTTAAACCCAGGTTGTGAGAAAGTATGGTGATCCAGCCCTGTTCTGAGAAGGATGCGGACAGGGAAGCAAGATTACAGACAGCTGAGACCCGGGGTTCGTGGACTGATGCTCTGCTGAAAGTTAGTAAAAATGGATCTAACTTTAAAAGTACTTATCATTGTATGTAGCAATTACTCTACATCAGACTTTTCCTATGTAACCACAGGTGCTGGGAAGAGACATATGCATCAGTGCACTCACTGCAGCAGTGTTTGTAACAGTAAAAGGAAAGTAACCCACTAACAAGGGATTCGTTGCATACAACATGGTGCTCTTGTATGATGAACTAGTTTGCAGCTATGAAAAAAGAACAACGTCTTTCTGTGTGCACAAAGCCAGAGAGAAAGAGTGTGTGTGTGTGTGTGTGTGTGTGTGTGTGTGTGTGTTTTAATGGGGAAGAGGGAATAATAGAGACATAGATAACAAGAAGGCTCTGCACAAAGGGAATAAAGCTCAAGCAGCTCGGACACGCCGAGGGCTGTGGGAGGGGCTCTTTCTGGGGCTGGAAGCGATCCAACATTTCACAGTTTTCCCTATGTAGAGCCCATAAAGATGGTCACTGCTGGGGCCGGGGAGTTAGCTCAGTGGTTCCGGCGCCTGTCTTACAAGAGCAGGGGCCTGGGTTCAATCCCTGGTAACCACATACCATACTGGGCGTGGAGACTCACGCTCAGCAGCAACCAGTACCACATACCACAGTGCCGGGCGTGGTGGCTCACGCCTGTAATCCCAGCACTTGGGAGGCAGAGGCAGGAGGATTGCTGTGATGTGAGTTTGAGGCTGAGCTCAGGGCCAGCCTGAACCACAAAGTGAGACCCTGTCTCAAAAAACCTAAAAAAAAAAAAAAAAAAAATATGGTCACTGCTATACATAACCATCACCATGAGGGGGCCTGGCTTCAGCCTCTAGAGAGTTAAACGTAAAGAAGTCGGACTGTAAAAAGAGTGCCATCATAATCTGCGACAGTTTCCTCTCAATAGACAAAATTGAGTGAGATGACAAAAATAGATACGGGTTCACCTCCTGTCTTCCCTTCCCCTCCTCAGAGTCGGACAGACTAAGATACCTCACACCCCTATGATGTTCTTTTGGCCTCTACGTGCCCCCATGATCTACCAACACTGGCTTCCAGTCAGACACCTGGACACCAGAACCCTCTCCTATGATCCCGCCTGGGTCTTCCCTCCACTCTTTGCTCCTGATGCTCTTCCTCTCCCATGCCCGTCTCAGGAAGCCAGTTCTGCCCAGCCTACCCTTTACGGATCACTCTCGGATACCAGCTTTTTGTACTCGATGGAAATGCAAAACAATGGTCAATGGCAGCTTCATATCTAAAGAGCTACTGGATGACACTTCGGAGGAGGTTCAGAAAACACTGGGACAGCCTCAGTGCAACTACCAGCATAGGAACGGCCACCTCCCTCTGTTTGTAAGTGAGGAGCAGAAATCTTTGAGTCAGTCTCCTAGTAAAAAAAAAAAAAAAAAAAAAAAAAAAAACACTTGCGAAAAGAATAGCTCGACTTACTTTCCTTTGTCCCTTTGTCGCTTATCCCCGTTTATTCTTTGAAGATGAGCCTGAGGTAACAACAGAGCTGCCACTCACAAATATTACAGTTGCAACATGCATGGGGTGCTCAGCAAGGTGGAAGAAAAGACATCCATAGAAGTCACGGGGCCACCACAGCAGCCCTGGTAACCTACACCCACGTGTCATTAGGCAGGAAAAATGATCCTATTGCTTAAGCAGCTACTAATTGGATGTTCTCTTATTTGCAGTCAAATTCATCATTGACTAGCTCACCTGTTCTTAAGCTCTGATAAAGTAGGGGGCTATATTGGCCTTGGAATTGAAGAATTTGGCTTCGAATTTGCTCTGTGGCTTGTCAGCCAGGGTAAATTATTATTTAACCAAGTTTTAAAAAGCCAGCAATGCTACTCACGCATGCTGGAGATCTCCATGAGTGTAGAAAGTGGAAGCAACTGCATAGAATAATTCCCAGCTCAGTGAAGACCTGGTAAACATTTTGCTGGGAATACAGAACACTGAGGAAGTGGGGTGTAAGTGGAACACAAACTGAGCAGAAGGAGAAGGAGTGTAGTCCAGAGTGGCCACAGTCAAACAGCGAGAAATACCAATGGAAAGAGCAGTAGTCAAATCATCTAGCCTCCCAAAAGAGACCTAAAATCTAGCCTCCCTTGGAAATATCAGCATATACCGAATTTGGGCCAAAGAGAATCCTGCAAGGCCATTTAGCCCAAGTCTTCAGTGTTCCAGAAAATTCCTGACCCCCCCCCAAAGCCTCACTATTTCCCTCCTTTCTCTTTCTTTTTAATTGTTCCTTCTTCCTGTCCTCCTTCCCTTTCACCAAACAAAACTACTTGAAAGCCATGCAAAGCAAAGACAATTTGATCCAATTCATCAAGGGTAGATGGTAGAGTTTGATATTTCAAGCTTCGAATCTACAGGCCCTACAATAAGTTAGGGTCCCTAGGGGTGGAAGGGTCAAGAGCCCTCAGACCCGTCCTCTGCATGCTCTTCTTATTCTAGCCTCTTTGAGCTCCATTTTTTCATCTGCAAAGTGGGAGCATGTGCAGTCATTACTCATTCAAGCTCTCAAATACAATCTCCTTGGTTTGTCTGTTTCTTTGAGCCTATGAAGGTGCAGAAAGGATATTAAGAAATGTTTGTGGGGCCTCATCAGTTTAATCAGTGAATGAAGCAGATGGTATCCTACAGCCTGCTGAGGGAGACAAGTAATGGGAAAATAAATTGGAGAATTTCAGACAATGAAAGGAGCCATGAAGAAGAAAATATAACAAGGTAAAGAAACAGAGTGTACGTGGGGCCAGTGAGCTAACTGCAAAGAGAGGAAGAGGAGAGGCCCCAGGGACGGAAGGAACCTTCATGCTGGGTTAAGAGGGGGAGCCAGCTACCGCCCACTTCCTGTAGAGCTTTGGGGCTGACCATGGGGCTGGGTCCTTAGACTCATCCATGCTGCCCCCACACTTCCGGGAGTCTGTTGACCAATTCCTTGAGTCTATGATGGTCCCCTTGAGCCCATGTAGTGAGGTTCTATGACCCACCAGAACCACGGTGGCCAAGGGAAAGCAGGCAAGTGGGTAGAAAATAATTTTATCTACTTTTGTCTCCTCTTTTCCAGATTTTTCTTTTACTATTTTTCAGATTTTTCTTTTATTATTCCTTATAATGAATATGATATATTGCCATGATAACAATAATACTAAGTACTTAATATCCTATCCTCAGATACTGCTCAAAGTGCTCACATACATGCATTCATTTAATTTTCATGACAATCACATGAGATATGTGCCCATTTTACAGACAAAGGAACAGATGTGAAGGGCCACTTGTCCAGCCTGTGAAGGGCACAGGCAAAGCTGGCTACCAGCACATTCCACATCTGGCTTGAAACACAGAACTGGTTTACAAAAGATCATTCGAGGTCTTCAGATTCGTCCTCTGATCTCATTCACTATCTTACTAATTCTGTAATGCTGGTATTATCATCCCTGTCATACAGATGCAATTGAGCCTCCAAGAAGTTAAATATCGAACCCAAAGTCACACAGCACAGCACCAGGCAGGTCTCTACCAGCCACCGATGACTTTTCTCTAACAAGGCAGCCTCTTAACCCGTCGGCAGTATTCCTACCTGGATTCCCTCTGTGCTTTGGCTTGAATGACTCTTGTAATCCTTCAAAGTCTCTGACTTTAAGAAATCAAAGTAAAATAATGGAGTTTCTGGAACTCAAGCAGATATTTCAGGCAGCACAACCTTCTCCTAGGTGATGTCTGGATCCGGGTTGCTCAGGGAAGACAGAAAAGGCTGGAGGGTCCTACAGGAGGAATCAAGGAGATCCAGCTGTGAGGGAAGTGAGCAACACAGAATAGCTAAAACACTCCTGCAAAAGAGCAAAGTTGGTGGACTCACACTTCCCCACTTTAAAACGTAACTACAAAGTATCAAGAAAGTATGGTACTCGAATAAGGGCAGCGTGTGGATATGTGGAATAGAATTGAGGGTCTTGAAATAAACACACACACTTATGGTCATTGAGTTTCGAAAAGAATAGTAGAACTATTTATTGGAAGAAATGACAGTCTTTTTTTTAACAATGTCAAGACAGAACAGTATTCACATTTCAAAAGAATGACACTGAACTCCTAACTCACCCCATATGCAAAAATTAACTGAAAACAGATTAAAGGCTTAAATGTAGAAATTTATTTCTTAGAAGAAAATATAAGAAAATCACCAAGAAAGTAAGAGGACACTGAATGGATGGGAAAGATTGTTGTCAAATCAAAATACCTGGCTGAGGATTTAGCTCAGTGGTTCCAGCACTTGCCTTGCAATTGCAAGGGCCCAGGTTCAATCCCCAGCAACCACATACAACAATGCTGGGCGTGGTGGCTCACGCCTATAATCCCAGCACTCAGGAGGCAGAGGCAGGAGGATTGCTGTGATGTGAGTTTGAGGCTGAGCTCAGGGCCAGCCTGAACTACAAAGTGAGACCCAGTCTCAACAAACAAACAAACAAACAAACAAACAAAACAAAACTGTGAGTTCAAGGCTGAGCTCAGGACCAGCCTGAACTACAAAAACGAGACCCTGTCTCAAAAAAAAAAACAAAAAACAAAACAAAACAAAACAAAAAAAACCTAAAAGTAGCTGGCATCTGAAATATATATTTAAAAAATTCTTGAGAGTCAACATCAGCAAACACATAACTCAATTTTAAAATGACTGAAGGATTTGAATAAACATTTCTTCAAGAGGATATATAAATCGATAATAAACACTTGCAATATGCATCACAGCATATGACATTAGGTAAATATACATCAAAACTCATTCCATATCCAAGAGAACTGTAATTCCAAAAAAAGAAAAAGCAAAAATAAAAAGAAGGAAAATTGGTGCTGGAAAGGACACGAAGAGACCGAGACCCTCACACACTGCTAGTGCAAGTGTTCAGAGGCGCATTCCTCCAAAGGTTAGCCAGAGAGCATTACTTCTACTCTATAACTCAGCAGCATTACTCCTGGATACGTGTGCTAGAGAAAGGAAAAGAGTTGTTGGAAAAGTGTTCAACAAACAAACCTTTACATTATTCATAATACCCAAAGGGAGAAACTGATGTACAGTAACTGATGAATGGAAAAGGGGAACACAGTACTTCCACACAATGCGATATTATTCAGCTCTAAATGGGAGTGTAGTACTGACATGGTCTATGGCCCTTACAAACCTTGAGAACTACGTTAAGAGAAAGAAGCCTTACATAAAAGCTCCCATATCAGATGATTTGCTTTATATAAACTGTGCATAATAGGCAAGTAAAAAGAAATACTCCCAAACTAGAATAACTGTTGCCAAGAGGTGGAGATATGGGGAAATGTGGAGCAACTTCTAAGAAATACAAATTTTCTCTTGAAGTTATGAAATACTTTGGATTTTAATAATGAGGATAGTAACACAATTCTGTGAAGAAAACCACTAAGTTGAACACTTAAAGTAGTGAGTTTCATAGTTCATGAATTGTATCTGAATTTTTAAAAAGGCCAGTTACAGAAATTATTCCTATTTGATATTAGAGAAAATTGTAATACTGAGAAATTTGTCTAGCATTTCTTTTCTGTGATCCATGCCTTGTGGACAAAAGAAAACCAATATTCAGATCACTCCTGGTGACTAACCCAGCACTGGTAACCAATGCTGGAAGTTCAAGAAACATTGTTTCTGAGGAACTCAGTTGTCTTAGAGTTTCCTCACAAAGACCCCCTAGGACAAGGGTGTAAGTTGGAGTGGATTCTATGTGGGAGGTGAAGGAACCCGAGTCAGGGAAGGAAAGGCAGCTGGTAAAACATGCATTACGCTGCACGTTATGTGGGCAACTGTACCTCCATCCACTGGGGACCCTGGAGCCGGAGAACAAAGGCACTTCACAGTTGTCCTCACCCCTAGGAGTAAGAACATGAGACATTTATACTACAAAACTCATCTCCTAGGTCAAGGATTGGTTCCTGCAGCACCAAGAGAGGCAGCCCTTGGGACTTGGACTGAAATGGAAAGGCACAAGGGACACAGCGGAAGTATTGATGACAGTGGGATGCTGAGCTTCCGGCTGGGACTTCACGTGAGGGATTTGTGTGAAGACAGAACCCTTAATCTGGGAAGTCTGAACTAATTCCTTGTAGCTGGCTACGTATCAGAGACATCTTGCGGGGACATACACATTAAAGACTGTGGCATCTTCCTGGAGAATTTATCCCTTTATCGCCAGTGCAAAGCTCTTCCTTATCCCTGGTTGTTTCATTTGGATTGAAGCCTCAGTTTTCTGAAATGACTACCACTACGCCAGATCTCTCCTCCACATTCCTTTACTTTTTTTTTTTTTAAAGGTTTTTTGAGACAGGGTCTCACTTTGTGGTTCAGGCTGGCCCTGAGCTCAGCCTCAAACTCACATCACAGCAATCCTCCTGCCTCTGCCTCCTGAGTGCTGGGATTACAGGAGTGAGCCAGCATGCCCGGCACTGTAGTATGTGGTACTGGTTGCTGCTGGGCGTGAGTCTCCACACCTAGTATTATATGTGGTTACTGGGAATTGAACCCGGGTCTTGCACTTGCATGACAGGTGCCAAAACCACTGAGCTAAATCCCCGGCTCCCATTCCTTTACTTTTTATCTGTCTGTATCTGTGAACTGAATGGGAGGTTCTTATGGATAACATACAGTCAGTTCGGTCTTACTTTTCATACACTGTGACTTTTCATTTTGTATTTAGATTCTTGACATTTAATCATCAATAGAGCTGAATTAATATCTATTGCATTTGTAACTGTTTTCTATTATTATCTTTATTTATTTTATACTCTCTCCACTGTCTATGGCATTAATTGAACATTTTGTATTATTCCCCTTACTCATCTATCTTAGTATATTAATTTTACTTTAAAAAATATGTTTAACATATGGCCATGATGAAGTCCCAACTACTACCGAGGTGGAGGCAGTAAGATTACTGAGTTCAGGAATTTCAAGCCAGCCTCTGCACTATAGAGAGACACTATCTTTAAAACTGGGCCAAGTGTTTAGTTCAGTGGTTCTGGTGCCTGTCTTGCAAGCGCAAGGGCCTGGGTTCAATCCCCCGGTAACCACATACAACAATAATGGGTGTGGTGACTCACACCAACCCGCAATCAGTACCACATACCATGATGCCAGGCGTGGTGGTTCACACCTGTAATCCAAGCACTTGGGAGGCAGAAGCAGAAGGATTGCTGTAAATTTGAGGTTAAGCTCAGGGTCAGCCTGAACTACAAAGCAAGACCCTGTCTCAAAAAAAAAAAAAAAAAAAAAAAAAGAAAGAAAGAAAAGAAAAAATTAACATACTGGGTCACCACTGGTCTGTGTTACCAGAAAGTAGTATGGCATCCCCTTGGTACTCTCAAACTTACTTAAACTAGTCAGTTGAACTTATACATTGGACCACGACATTATTGGAGAGATGTGGCCCTCCCAGCCCATTGAGATCTTGCCCACTACTGCCAAGCTGCCATTCCCAGTTAAGAATGCAGCAGGTCTGTGAAGATGGGGAGAAGGAGGATGTGCTATTATCTCAATGTCCTGCTCATCTATGCGTGCTCCAGCCTGGGGCTCATAAGGTTATAATTATCCTCTCCTAATTTGGAGCTGTCCAAAGTAAACCCACAGTGCCAGGTAGATAAATCAAAAGGAATCCACAGACTCAGATTTTCCTCTCTTCGGGGTGACTTCTCTCACTGCAGATCTGACATCACCAGTCTGACATCTTCAAAAGATGCTCCCCAAGACCAAATATGTTCAGTTACCCATTCACTGTCCAGAGCCTGGCTCTGTATTCTAATATGGAGTGAGGCACCTGTTGGTCTCCAGAGAATGAATGACCTTTGGATCAGAGCCACTTTTCTTGTGTTTCCACAGAAGTGACTGGCACTTTCCACCCAGTGCTGCCACCAAATGTGGCCCTTTACCAAAAGAGAAAGCCCAGTGCCTTTGTCTCAAGTTGAATGAGACTGGGATGTCTCAACCCACCACATTTCCTCTGCAGGATCAGAGTACAGTCATCTCTGAGTTTAGCTTTTCCTTCCTTGTTGTGTTTTCTCTATGCCTTTACGCATCCCAGAGAGCATGTCCCTTACCCACCGCATCGTCCTGACCATCATCCCCATCCGCTTCGGGAGAACTGAACTGGAGACAACAGGCAAATGGAGCATGGTGGCCTATGACTGTCCAGTATCATATTTTCATAGACAGTTTCATCTATTCCAAGATGATTTTGTGCATCCAGTGATTTGAAATGGACATTTAAATGGCAGATACTCATACAATTAAAATATTCTCTATTCACCCAACAAGTTTCTCTCTATACTATTCCAAAGTTTTTACCTAGTATTTTTCTTGTGACTATCTCTCCAGGGAACTGAAAATAGCCAAGGGACTTAGTGGCCAAACAACTCACTTAATTGGTTATTCTTTTCCAGGAAACCTCCTTGAACATTCACACTGGGGTTGAGACTTTCTGACTTCTGCTCCTCTCTTTTTATCTCCCAGTGCCTTCATTCAGGCAAAAATGATACCTGCTCTCTCCCCTCTTGTCTGGGCAAAGACTATTCACAGAAATGATTCAAGAAGTGAGTGGGTGAAATGTAGCTTCTACTTTTCTTCTCTTCAGAAAAGATGGGAAGGGAAGGTCAGAATACATAACAAAACTTCTAGATGTTATTGAGGGTTTTCCAAAGACCAGAATACAAGTAGGAAGAGAATTCTGGAGCACATGTGAGCTTGAAGATACAATCTGGCACCTGTCCTTGGTAAATGGAAATTGGTTTGGGCTCTTCCTTATGTATAGTTTATGGATTTATCACAGTAAAAAGGGCAAGACCTTCCTCTCCATCTCAGTACTGCACCTGTACTTGGTAGAGCGGAGTACTTAGTGCAAATCTATATAGCATAATGATCAAAGCATTAAGGTCAGCAAAAAAAAGTCTTTCTTCAAATCCTAGTTCATACTTGATAGCTGTGTGGTCTTAAGAAAATCACTTAACCTTTCTCTGATTCCATTTTCCTATGTAGATAAGGAAGACAAAAGCTGCTCTAAAGCAGAAATGTGATCAAATATATGCAATAGGTTGCACCAAGTAAATACTTGGAAAATAAGACTGATTCTTCTCCTCTTTCAACGCAAGAGCCAGTAAATTGTCAGGTTTATCTGAGCTGTGACTTTGCTTCCTTTCTAAGTTCCCACCCAATGAATTGCCAGATTTAATGTTTTGAAAAATTAAAATTAGAAGTCACTCTTCATGCACTTTTTGCCATCCACCCATTTTGCGGTGATGAAATGAGACCTAGAGCACCCACAGGCTTCGTTCAAAGCATGACAGTTTCCCCAGAGTTCTTTGCATTACATCTCATGAAGGGTCACCTCTTCAAGGCCTATAGTTGCACGTGGTGGCCAATGTTTAAGCATTTACACCTGTAGTATTATTTTATAGGTGGCACTGCCTAGTTATTTTTGGTCATTTTTTACAATGTTCCTCCAAGGGTAGATGCTGTGGACTGGTCAGGCTTCCTCTAAGGTGTGACCACTGGCTACTGTTCCCAGATACTTCTTGAGAAGCCATTGTCTCTGAACACACCAGGTCCCCTGGCAGAAATGCCCCTGCCGAGGTAAAGGACAGTGTCTCTCTCACAGAAGCTGGTCTTGAACTTTTCACCTCTGTGCTCTGCAGACTCAGATCTCCCTCTGCCTCAGTCGTAGGGGGGCTAGAGATCGAGAACTCACAGCTGGCTATTCCAGAGCAGAGACCCCAGAGTCCTAGTGAGCTGCCACCATGGCCAGGCTGCCTGCCTCTGCTCCCAGGGGACTTCTCTGTGCCAGAGGACCCACTGTGCCAGTGACCCTCAGAGCAAAGGCCCACAGGCCGCCAATCAGACAGACTGTCAGGAGCGGTGGGAAGGTTTCAGAAGAGTGACTCTCACAACGTCAAGCACAGTAAGCTCCACCAGGGACAATAGGAGGGGAATGACAGAAGTACCCTGGGTTCCCCACAGACTCGTGTCCATGCTACTTGGCATCCCACCTGATGCCACCCTTGGACTCATTGACTAAAAATAACTCTATGAAGTGCCATGTATAAAATAATACTGTAGGTGTAAATGCTTAAGTATTTGCCACCATGTGATCTCAAAGAGGTGATCCTTCATGAGAGGTAACACAACGAACTCTGGGGAAATTGTCATGCTTTGAATGAAGCCTGTGGGACAACCTATGGAGGAGATTCCAACAGCTGACCTGGGTGGACACCTCAGAATATGGGGCCAGGGGAAAGGTTTTAAAAATTGTCTGATGATTCTAATGAGCTGTCTCTACCCTCTAGAGTTGCCAGACTTGGCAAAAACAGACAAAAAAAAAAAATACAAGACATCTAATAAAAATCTGAATTTCAGATAACTGCATGTTTTTTAGCGTAAGTATGTCCTCTGTAACACTGGGGGCATGCTTCTACTAAGAAAAAGTTATTTGTCTGAAATTCAAATTTAACAGGGCATTATGTATTTCATCTGGCAACTCTCCCACCCTCAAGCAGGAAAAGGACATTTTAAAATATCATTCTAAAAAAATATACACTCACTGTCAAAAAAAAAAAAAGAAAAAGCAGAGAAGTATGAAAAATTAGAATAAAAAGCAGCCATAATTTTGTCACCCAGAGCTGCTAACTACTGTCAAGACTGCAGTCTATTCTTTGTCTGAGTGTGTGTGAAATATTGTAAATCATATATTTATAAAATTTAGGTTAAACAAAACATGACTTTTCTCTTTTTATCTACATTTTCTGTGATTAAGAAGGCACATGTTTCTTTAAGAAAGTATATAACATCAAACACACACAGGTGTGCGTTGGTCTTTATTTCACATGGCACTGGATATGTTTAATGTTATATATTTTCTTGTGCCTTTAATATTCTTCATCACCAGGTCGGCTTCATGGCTGAAGTGCCCACTGTCCTTCCAGCTCCGGCACAGAGGACAGTAGCAGGAGCAGCTCTTCTCTGACAATCCGTCTTTGCACACACGATTAACTATCAGATCCTTCATATGGCAAACACCCATCTACGCCAGACCCTGTAGAGAGTTTCATGCAACCCGTGTCGATTAAATGAATAAAGAAATAATTTACACCTTGGGCCTGGGAGTGCTGCAGCTCAATCTTCACCTCTTCAACGTACACCTTCTTGCTGAAGAGTAGAGATGCCGCCCTATAGTTACACTGTAGTATTCTGGCCTCCGGTGTCCAACAGGCAAAGTTCTGACTTCCTTTTGAATTTCATAAATTCTCAGTATCCATCTGGACCAGGCCCCAGTGTAGATGCTCTGGTACAGAAGTGAATAGGGTAAGGGGTTCAGGAATTACATATGTGTGAGCCTACATTTTGGTGCAGTGATGGTGATAACAGCCAAAGATGATGACACACAACAAAGAAAGAAAGAAGCATAATAATTTCCTGCGGTGATGAATGAGAACTGGAACCATGATAGCTGCACTACTGATGGTCCACACTGACATGACCACAGTATTTGACACTCAGCATCGGCATGATTACTGTACTTCACAAAATTCTAACCTGAAAAAGACAAAGTTGTCGATAATGGAATTGTTTTCCCTGGAAACTTCCAAAGGGTCTATTTCTCTGAGTGGCAGACATCTTATTTAGTCCTTATCAGGGCTGTTGACTTCTAGAATGATCTGAATGGTCTGCATACTCCTCAAGGCCCTGAAAAGCCCTCAGTTGGCTGTGTTCTTCAGTTCTAAACTATCATATCACAAACTGCAGCTCCAACCAGTCTCCATATTGAAAGATCTACCTTAAGCTAAAACATCAACATCCATATCCCATCCTGTACCTCCTCCTTCTAAGATGCTTCTATGACTCTCAAAATAATTAACACTTACTGTACTAAGCAATAAGCTTGGCTTTGGGCAGTAAACAGGTCATTTCAGTGGTCTATATGGGATTTAGCTGTCAATCTAAATAACAGGAAATACATGCAGAGCTAATCAACTCATGGTGACAGGGCAGGGCTGAAGGTGGTGGCATTTTCAATTAGATGAAAGCCTCTCCAAAGTTGTAACATGTAAGATGAGGCTTAAATGATGACCAGAAGGTGAGACATTGCCATATCTTGGGACAAAATGTTTCAGACACTGGGAATAACCAGAGAAAGAAGGCTGGTAGTAAAGCAGAGGAAGGCAGCAAGGTGGGGAGGAAGTGGAGGCCCAGGGGTGTGGTTCAGTACAGGCCAAGTGTAAGGAGTTTGATTTTACATGCTGGCATTTAAAGAACTGGAAGATTTAAACAGGGGAGTGATACCCTTTCATCCATCTACCCATCTCCATCCATCTAGTCAAGAAACACTCAGCTGAGATCATTTTATTGCCTGGCATTTGTGGTATGAACTATGGCTGGAAGTTTAGCACTTTCTAGGAAGACAGATACACACAGAGCCAACAAAGGGAGACTTCAGGCAGTGTAGTAAGGAGGAAATGACCAATAAGCTACATAACCTAAATAACTGGCCCTTCTTTATCATGTTTTTTCCATCTTGAGTTTCATGTGAGTGCCGTTCAACTGGGGTCAGCTCTTTAGCCATGACAACAAACCCAGGCTGTGGACTCTGCAAATCAGCCTTCTGCATTGTCATCAATGTGCCTCAGTACTAAGTCCCAGGCCTGGCAGAGAGAAGGTGCTCAATGAATGTTAAAACCAATGGTCGGCTCTTGTGTTGATACTCCAGCCAGTACCAAGACATTCTGAAGTTGTGTGAAGAGCTACATACATTATTAAAACACAAATAAGAGATGAAATCAGATCAAGAGAATAAAAAGATAGGGAAGTAAGAAAAAAAATCCCAGGGCTAAAATTGGGGGTCAAAGTCTGAGCTAAAGTGAATTCAAAACATCTAGCAACCAGTGAAAAGACAGCAAAAGTCATACTGGAACACAGAAAAAAATATTGAAAATAAGAGATCCATAGTGCAGGAAAATCATGGCTCTTTTTGGCATACTATAAAAGAAAAAAAATTATGTTCCTGACAAAAGTATTTTCTGTGAGACAATAAATAATAAATTCCCTAAAACAAATATAGTTATAGGATTCAAATGGCTGCTTTCTGAAACACCTCATGGGAATATTTATTTAGACACATATGCACATAATTCCAACAAGGAGAATAGGCTAGGAAGAGGAAGCAGAAGATACAGCTCTGACCTACAGTTTGCTGGTGACAATAGTGTAGCAGAGCAAAAGGGTCAAGAGGGATGATGAGGCAGACGGAGTTGACAGGGGCCCAGTGGCATTTGAGCACAGTGGGGCAGGTCCACAGTGCATCCCACCACACACCTTTGAAAAAAAAGGAATTAGAATGCAGGAGAAACCTTCATCTTCCTCCTCGTGTGAGTTATCTCAGGCTCTCTGAAGCAAAATGAGGGAGGCGAGAGGCCTCTGTCAGGGAGGGATTTGTGGAGGGGAATCTTCATGAAGTGCTATAGTAAGCACTTCATATTTTAAGCCCGTGGAGAAAGCATCTCCTGGTGGGCAGGCTTCGAAAATGTGGGCCGTTAGTGGTGGGGTCATCCAGGGCTCGTCTGCAGCCCCACTGGCGTGCTCCACTCCTGGCTCTCCAAAGCGCCATAAAAATCTGCTCCTGACTGATGGCTGACATACGAGGTGACAGGCAAGGAAATGGTTTCCTCTGGCTGCACGTGTGTGTCCCCATTAACGGCTCCTCTCGTGTTAGCAAAGGCACAGAGCTCCATGGCTATTGTTTCATTACGGACTCTCAGAGGCTTCTTCACAGAGAACACTAGGGAAAGAAAACCATGGTGAATTTCATTGAACAGAAAACCACCTTTTTTGTTATTGTTATGTTGACTGGTCTTAAGCAAGCAACATTTAAATTTTTTGCATTTATTAACCAGATCTGAGCAAGCAGACATCACCTACGCTCCGCTCTCACGATGTGGAGCACTTTGGAGCTTTGTCTCTTGCCAAGTGTGTACTCACCGAACCCTGACAAGACTCATAGCCAGAAAATGGAGACTCAGTGAAGGCCACATGGTGTCTTTCCCAGTTTATATAAGGTTGCTTCCAATTCCCCATTTCTTAACTCTTAGTTCAGAGCTCTATACATAAGATGATGCTGAGGCCAGACCTAGTGCCTGGCCCTCCCAGCAAGAAGCAATTAATTAACTTCCTCCTCCTCTTAGCTTTCTCTTTCCACTCTGTACTGCAGAGATATTCGTAGACTAAAGAGTAACAGCATAGCTGCTTTTATCGTCTCGCCTGTGTCTATCTTGCCTGGATGTCTGCTTTTCAACTAGTCCCGAGGAAAATGTTCTAGACAGATCTTCACAAACCATCGGCGAAGCCAGTCAAGACTATGGAAGTTGATATTAAAATCCTAACTCAAACTTGCCTCTTATCCTGTGGTTCCAGAACCATCACCATGGCTTTCTTTTCCACACAGGATTGCCAACACCATGGCGTTTTGTGAATCTTCTATCTGAACTGAGGAAGGAGGAGGAACACTGAACGGAATGGAGCCACAAGCGTCTGCAAAAAGCACAGCAACAGAGAGTGGAAATGTGAGTTCAAACCACAGGTTCACATTCTGGTGCAGAAAGAAATCCATACGTTCTCAGACAATAAGGTCAAAGAAACAAATTCTTTTGATGACAATAAGATGATGGTGGCATTTATTAGAATGATTAGAATGCTGGATTTGCACCAATTTTAACTTAGACTGGGAGATCAACAACCGCATTGCTTGATCTGTATCATCATTTTTCTTTCGTTAGGTACACGATGTCAAGATTATCTCCAGGGTTCAAAATATATTCTGACTTCACATTATGCATGTTTACTTTAGGTGCTATTGCAGAGGGGGCTGGGGGCAGTGAAAATGGAAGCGGTGCAACGCTGTCTATCAGCACTGATACTGAAGATGCTTCTTGAAGTGAAAGATTTCTCAAGGTCACCTACTGCATAAACAGCCATAGCTTAGGAAGGGTTGACTAGTACTGTGAAAGGCTATGAAAAAAATATTTATGGTTGTTTTTAATGACGGGAAAAATACAAATATCTAGAGGAGACTGAAAGCCAATAGGCAGAAATAAATGCAAATTGATCAGTGTCTCAAGGATAGGAAAAGAGACGACGATACATATTTTTAAAGGATTTCAGCATCAAGGGTTGGACCCAAGATGTTGCTTCCTTGTCACCAGACTCTCTGTGAATCAGATCAGGCTGCTCCCCAACATGTGTCTATGTGAAGACGCTGCTCCCTACATCTCCTTTCAGCCAGCGAGTTCCTCAACTATGATTCCCTCCAATATATGAGCTCATTTCTGTGCACTTACTCCCAAATGGTTGACATCGATTTGCAACATTAATGAAGTAAGTACCCAACTACCCTTGTTCATGAGCTATTACCTCAGTATTGATTGTAGGCTTAATTGACAATTACTTGAATGAGCTGGGCTACACTGAGCTTTTATTAATTTTCCATTGTGATGCTCATTACTAAACTTCACTGCAATTGTGCAACAATGTAAACTCCCCACTGTGGCTAACTGAACTGGAAAATTCCACTGGCCAATCCCCAAATCTATTTATCCTGGAAAATAAGTAATTGGGGATTGTTAAATTTGATATCAGGATTCTAAACTTTGACTCTGTGGAAGAGAATCATAACTTTGCCATGAAAGAAACAGAATTTACTAAGTTATTTTCCTTTCACTGCTCTTTCAGAGGACACGTGGAACCCAGAGGTTTGATTTACTCCCTCCCTGCACAGGGAAACAGCCAGCTCTGGACTGCTATTGCCCTCACAATACACCCTTTTTGGGTAATTTAAATTAAGAGTGAAAAGGAACAAGGGAAAGAGGAGAATATAGATCATGTGGCTTTCAGAATTTTTATTTCCTTTAGTAACCTTGTAAGTATATATATATATATATATATATATATATATATATATATTTTTTTTTTTTTTTTGCCAGCTTCACTACCTCCAACAACATAAAAACTCTTTGATTTTAAACTTTCCTCAAATGGTAAACAAAATATATTAGGAATGCCCAAGTTCTCAAAGAATATTCCCCCAGTTATCTTTGAACATGCTGGGATTATATTACATATTACATATGCATATTGCTTAGAGAATGGGAAGGTGTAATGATTAGGCTCTTCCTTTTGATTTATGATAAAAGCATGCGGGGGAGGGGAGAAAGAGAGTCACATTTGAAAATGTGACTTATTCGAGTAATTCCCGGCAATGAGTGTGGTGTGACATAAAACTAATCAGACCTGGAATTCACTTTATGAGCTCCTGAAGTAGAGGCAGCCAGTCTTGTAGTCTTCAGAGAGAATAACTGGTATAGCAGAAAGGGAAGGGTTCCAAATTTAGCCATAAAAGAGCTACTTAATTCTTGTTCTTGCTTCTCTAGAAATATAACTAGTAAACCTGTGGAGACAAAGTTTTCAGGAAAAGCACTGATCAGCACCCACCTAACACAACTTTCAATGCAGCATACCGGTTTGGTCTTATTTAGTCGATCACTGATCATTACATATTTATGAGAAGTAGAAATTAGCTCCCAAGAGAGAAATATCTGAAGGAAGGAAGGAAGGAAGGAAGGAAGGAAAGAAAGAAAGAAAGAAAGAAAGAAAGAAAGAAAGAAAGAAAGAAAGAAAGAGAGAGAGAAAGAAAAAAAGAAAGAAAGAAAGAAAGAAAGAAAGAAAGAAAGAGAGAGAGAAAGAAAAAAAGAAAGAAAGAAAGAAAGAAAGAAAGAAAGAAAGAAAGAAAGAAAGAAAGAAAGAAAGAAAAAGACCTCACACAGCCCAGTTGGAGTACACTTATCTCTACCCTGGATGAAAGGCAATGACAGAGGGTGAAAAACACTCCTCCAAGAATCATACTTGGCTTCGTATCTCTGAACCCTATTGTCAAGTAAGGGAGTTGGTCCAAATGCCCTCGGAGGGATATTGCTGTGCTGGGAAAGGCTACTTTGGTCTTAAGACGTTGAGTTGGATGAGGGAAGAACAGTGGATATTGCACTTCACTGAGAGGGCTGATGAGTTCACTTTCTGACCCTCACTTTCCTCCTCTGGTCTGTGATGCACTAATGAGCCAGGTAACCTGTATGGTCCCCTCTGCTGCTTGGTCTCCTCAGCAACACGCCAGTGTGGCTGGCTCCAGTCCCCACTAATCACAAGTCTTAGTGTTGCCAATATAGTGAACACCCACAATCAGCTGACTTGAAGAAGACTTTTTTTTAACGTGGACAGGCCTTGTTGAACAGTGGAAAGTTCCTGACCACACACATTCTCTTCTAGAAGAAGAATGAAGTCTGCCTCGAGGCTGCGAGATAAATCCCCGGCAGTCTCTAGCTTGCCAGCCTGCCCTGGGGACTTTGGGCCAGTCAGCCCTCCCAGCTGTGAGAGCTCGTTCCTGAAGATGCGTCCTGTGGTCTCTGGAGAATCAGCGGGTGGTTCTGCAGGAGAGATGGGAGGTCGCCTGTGGGTACACCAGTATCGTCTGTGTCTCGGCCTGTTTCCTGCCCTTCTTTCACAGATTTTGATCCCTAGTAAACATCTTTCTTCATATTCTGCTTCCCAAGGACCCAACCTGCAAAGTGAAGAAAACGTGCCCTCTCTGCCCTTCTCAGATCATACCATGATGTGATGCGCAGGGTGTTACAACATTAGGGCAACAAAATGTTGATGTAATAAAAGGATTCTCTTTCTGTATTTTTCCCCCCCTTTTTTTTTTGGTGGTGGTCCTGGGGTTTGAACCTAGAGCTTCACTCACACTAAGTACCTGCCATGAACCCACCGCTGCTCTAACACCTCCATCTCCCATTCACTTGCTTTTCTATGGCTATAAATGTCAAAAATACGAACACAGCTGGTGCTGAACCCCATCTTGTTCTGGCACGAATATTCATTTATGCAAACATGAACTAATTGGGAATAGTAAAGCCGTACCCATCTTATGTAGGTATGCCAATAAAATTCTAATTTCATTTAATTATTACTCATAAAATGTTAAAAGTATATTCAGGTTCTTTTGATCAATTTTTCCAGAACATAAATTTTGTGAACACCTACTTCTTTAGGGTCCCAGGAAATAAAATTGCAATTTGTTACTCCTATTTATGCCACTGAGAAGTCTGATGGGACAAAGGGGAAAAAAAAAAAAAAAAAACAAGAACAAAAGATATTAGAATAATATATATATATATATATATATATTTTTTTTTTTTTTTGAGACAGGGTCTCACTTTGTGGTTCAGGCTGGCCCTGAGCTCAGCCTCAAACTCACATCACAATCCTCCTGCCTCTGCCTCCCGAGTGCTGGGATTACAGGCGTGAGCCACCACGCCCGGCACTGTGGTATGTGGTACTGGTTGCTGCTGGGTGTGAGTCTCCACACCCAGTATTGTTACGTGGTTACCGGGGAATCGAACCTGGGCCCTTGTGCTTGCAAGACAGGCGCCGGAACCACTGAGCTAACTCCCCGGCCCAAGAATAATATTTTTTAAGGTAAGAGAAATTAAAATAAGTTCACGGAGGGAAAAAGTAAAATTTGTATGTATCAAGTAAAAACTGCGTATATGGGCTTTTTTTTTTTTTTTTTTTT
>PVIR01014236.1:15148-40786 GCA_004026965.1 Petromus typicus | reverse complement strand
ACTTTGCAGTTGTTACACTCATAGCTGTTGCTTTTCCTGAGTCTCATTTTTATTTTCAATCAAATTGTGGAAGAAGTTTTACCTATCTCACAGTCCTTGCATCAGTGCTCAGAATTTTAGAGAAATGGAAGTTATTTTTGAAGCTAATAATAGAAAATGTTATTGCTGACTATGCATTGACTCTAGTTCTAAATGCTTCACTTACTAGCTCACTTTATTCTGATGACAACGTTGTAAAGAAAGAACTGTCAGTATCTCCACTTTACAAATGATGAAATTCTGCAACACTGGCAAGTGGTAAAACTGGGATTTTAATCAATGAAAAGAGTCTTGTCGTCTATATCTTCCTAAAAGGGTAACTATTTCCTATTCCTCATGTGAGAAGGGCTGAATAAATATTATCCTTTCTCTTATGAAAATGAATTGATTGGATTCTCGGCACTCAGTTAAGAAATCATACATAACAATCACTTATCTACTTAATGACCTTTATTGTACCATTAGTACTAGTTCAGCTCTGAAGTATAAAGTAGAAAGCATTTTCTTTTAAAATGAGTGTTAGGGCTGGGGATTTACCTTAGTATTGCTGCACCCTGCCTGGCAAGTGTAAGGTCCTGAGTTCAATCCTTGGTAGTTAAATAAATAAATAAAATTAAATGAGTGTTAGAAAAGCTTATGAAATGTAATTTAGTAGTATCACTAAGGCTATATTTCCTGTGTAAAAATGCTCAATGTCCCATGTAAGGCAATTTTATGTTCCTTATTGCCTCCCTGAGAAAAATACAGTTGAGTGAGTTTCAAGCGTTTGTCTGCAAGTGACACTTGGTAGTGCCTGTGCAGAGACTCAATATCACACCACGCTCTGAAAGGCAGATATTTGGTGCCTCTGACTGTCCTGTTTAAAATTTATCTCTTCTACTTTAGAATTTCATGATCCCTCTTATTCTCTTGATTTTTCTCTTCAGTCTTATGTCACAATTTGATATGCTATATATATTTACTGCTTTATTTCCTTTTCCTCCCTTCCCTTAGTATATAATTTCCTTGGGACAGAGATCTCTGTCTTGCTCGTTCATTGCCGTGGGCCCAAAGTTGAAGAGTACTTGGAACATTTAGGCAAGTATTTGATGCATTTTTGCAGACTGAGTGGATCTGTCTTACATACGTATAAGCAAACATTCCCTTTTGTAGGGCGTCTGGAGTCTACTGTGTGCTAATCACTACACTATTCAGTGTCTCTGAGATACTAACACTGTGTGCAAGTGTGAGAGGATGTACGCAGACAGGGTCTCCCTCAGAGGCTTTGGATTGGATGATAGGATCGGGCTTTGTGTTCTTGCAATTTTTAGGGTTGATCTGGCTTCCATGTTTCTAAATCTCAGAAGTTTTATCTTTAAAACTGATAAGATAATTTGCATCTACATTATAGCTACAAATGAGATGATGTGCGAAAATCCCACAGCACCGTGCCTGGCACACAGTGACACTAGTTATCACAGCACGACAGATACCTGAACAAATACAATGTCAGGCTATTTTCCAAGTGTCTTTCTTAGAGGCAAGACCAGACAAGTACCTTGGCTCAAGACATTAACTGAAGAATCTAAAATCTAAGCTAGAATGTTTAAGCAGTGATTCCTGAAGTGGGATAAGAAGATTTTGAGGAAAATTTTAACAATCTCTTGTGAGAGTTTTCCAAAGTCTCCAGGCTCTTGATAGTTTGCAATATTGCTTCACACTTATTTTTCCTTTCCTTTTTATTGCAATATATTTATAATATGTAATAATACATTAATCCTGGGGAACTGCTACGTACACATAGAGTATCTAGTTCTTTTTGACTTCACCTTTAGAATTCATCTTGGGATGTGACTCTGCTGCTGAGGGGAAAGGTCCTATGTGCCATTAATTCAGGGTGAAATAGCTGTTCGTAACAAATTTACAATCCATTTTTAAAATATAATATTCTCAAATGTATATGAGGGCTAGAAACATAGCAACAATGTAAAATATTGGCTGCTTAGTATACAAGAAAATGATTTCTCATCTCAAAGGCTTTTGTGCATACATTTCCCCTAGCACTACTATATAACAATTTACCAGGATATTTTACTACTGGATACAAACACTTCTAGTTCTTTTTCATGGAAAATGGTGTTTGTGAATTTTGTGCTGCTAATCATCATTCTTCTAGTGTTTTGTGACAAAAACTCAGTGGTTTTGAAAGAGCACTTTATATTCCTTGTTGTTGCAAAATAACTTGACTTTCTGTCCTTAACTTGTGAGGTCATGTTGGGTTATTAGAATTGAAGCACAAAGGTGACCTTCCTGAATGAATAGGACCAAAAGCTTTATTCTGTAACTCTTTAAAGGACAGAAAAATTATCTGACAGTGGACTTGTACTTAGGTATCACCTGGGAAAGAGTAGTTAATGTACCTTCCTTAGCATTTCCATGGACTCTTAAATGACCACTAAAATTGTTTAAGATCACTCATTTTCTCATAGGTCTAAAGTTTATGTCTTTTGACTGTCATGACTCAATCATAACGCAAATAGGAGGTTTCTTCCAGTGACTCAGTATTCATGACTTAAAAATAAGCAATATTTATCTCTCAACCTTTTGTCTAAGGTCAAGTATAAAAAATTTAAAAATAATCTAGATTGCTTTGATACTTGTGATAGGTATATACATGCATATTTGTCTGTTTAAGGCACTATATGTCACAGTAGGGACAATGAACCAGATATGATTAATACTATCTCTTGATTAATTATTCTGAAGTAGATGAAGTTGAGGAGGCTCCCACAACAGAAATGTGTTCATTAGCTTGAAAGCCTGGTCATGACAGCACTTTTCTACTGTCTGAACTGGGGTCTGCCCCAGATTCTGAGTGGTTGGCACAAACTCCTTCATACTGCAGCACTTCCCAGAGGAATAAACAAGCATTCTGTGTGACACTGGAGTATGAGGATGGTGCCTACATTCTCTCAAAGGTCTTGGTGGAGGCATGAAAATAATTTTTTTAATTTAAATTGTCTTTGACTGTGAAGCTGAGCTCTCTTCACTGTGCCAGTAGTCTCTGTTTATTAAGAGTGTTTTCACCTCATGATACCTCATTCTTTTGAAGTAAAGTCATTAACAAAGTCAAGTCCAAAACTTTGGGAAAGATAGAATATGTTGTTTTTGTCCCAAGGCTAATTGCTTCTAAGTGTATTTCCAGAATTCTTCAAAGATAAAATGGAGAGAACCAAGGTGTTTGAGTGGAAGGAAAAAGAAATTGTAACTATCAGACAGTACGTTATCTGGGATTCTGATAAAGCAGAAATTCAGCTCAAGATTGTGGAGAAGGAGCTGTAGTTTACCGTAGTCCTCAAGCTGGCCTCATCTGCAGGATGCGTGAATGGGAATTTCAGACTCTTGGTTTCTGTGGACTCGGAGCCCAGGCTTTCGACAGAACATCTCAGTGACGAGGAAACCCTGGTCTGTGGTGAGCCATCCGGTCTGACTGAGTCCGGCCTTTGTGTTACGATCCTGGCCACAGGGAGGGATCAAGTGCCCATGTGGGACTGTACTCGTTAGGGGTGTGTCAACACTACTGCAAGAAGGGACGACCTCAGGCCATACTGGTCACTGCTGGTCAATGAAGTGGCTCATTAAATCCAGTTTGTTGGGAATGAGTCCCAGAAAAGTCCCCTTGGAAAGTATTCAGATGTCACTAAAAATCTCAGATTTGATCAAATATTTTAAAAAACAAACCTAGGCCAGCTGAAGCTCAAGGCTCTGAATGAACTGTTCACATCATGTAACTGGCCCAACACGAATTCTTATCTCTGGAAGAAGATTCCAGAATTCAGGCTCTTAACTGACATAACTCTTTCTCTCTTGATGGCTCCTGTGTCACCTTTGACTCTTTTATCTCCCACATTCTCTCCATTCGTGCAAGTCTACTGACTCTCCTCCAATGGAACCAGGGTCCTTCCATTCTCTCTGCTTTTCTGATTAAATTAGGCCTCTGTAGGTAAGCATTTGCCTGCATTAAAGACCACGTGATTTTCTTCAAGCATAGATTTGATTACAGTACTTCTGGCCTTGCACTCTCCCAGTTTTCTATAACCTTTAGAATCTTCTAATCTTTCATTATCCTAGAAAGCGACCTCATTTCCTGTTCCCTGGCCACCTCATTCTTATCGTATGTTGCCCATTCTTAGGGAGGTAGCGGCAATCTCTGCACTGATGGTGTCCTTCCTGAATTTGACTTGCGTGTCCAGTCCATAACTACAGCTTTAGATAAATTCATTTATGTATTAACTTACTCTCTGGCTCACTCTTCTTTCTCTACTTCTTCCTACTTTCTCAACTGGAAACATCCACCCAAACTCTGTCTTTGCCTCATTAGCCAAGCTCTGAGAGACAGAGAAATAGTCTTTAGATTTTAGCAAAGTCTCACATCCTCTTTTTGTTTCTTAAGTGTAACATTCCTCTGGTCTTCCATTTTTGTTAGTCTTTCCCTCCTTTCCAGTTCAATCCTAATTTTGTCTCTTGTCCATTATTTTAATGATTTCTATGTCCACATATCTAATGTTAATACCTGTAAACAACTATTTCCAGTTGCTATGTACGATTCCTCATTTAAGATGGAACATTTCTACAGTATTTTTTAATATCGTCTCCATATTTTTAAAATAAGTCTATCATTTTTAGTCCCCTAAAGGTAGTCTTCAGAATCATATTTGATTCTTCTATTTTCTTTATCGTTTAAATCTGGGCTTTACCAGTTTTGGCACATGACATTGTGGTTGCAGCCTTTATGAGAGTCACTGTATGTGCAAAAATAAATGGGATGATATTTCTGTCACTACAGTATGCAGTCTTGAGGGAAAGGCACCCAAGATGTGTGATCCAGTTATTAGTAACAATACGGTAGAGGTCTGCACAGAAGAAAAAACAAAGTGCTACAAGTGGAAAGAAGGAGCGCCCTACACACACACACACACACACACACACACACACACACACACACCAGAGGCAGGAAAGCTTGCTCTGAGAGACGAACCACCAGAGTGTGGATTGGAAGTAAAAGATCCAGTAAAGGGATACAGGATGCTTGACATGGCAAGGCCGGGAGTAAATACGCTGGCTGGGAAGTGTCATACAGGGGGCCTGGGAAAGTAATCCGGATGTAGATCATACATGTCCCAGTAGATGATATTAAATGACTTGAAATTTTGGCATATAAGAAATGAACATATTCAGGTAGCATAGCAATGGTATCAAGTCCGCGTGGTACATGATTCTCTAAACACACTTGGCGATGAATTACAGGAGGGGACTCGAGAGGAGAATGGGTAGGAAGCCGCTGCAAGTTGGCCAGGTCAGGGACCAGCTTCTGCCTACAGGGCAGAGGAAACCAGGCTGAATTGAGGCGAGAGCGGAAGACAAGACAGGCTGGGTGTGGGAGAGAGGAAAGAATTTCGGGGGTGATCGCTGGAGGAGAGCAGGGAGGTTTGCAAGTAGCATTTAAGGGATGAAAAGAGGAAAGTGCTGCTGGAGGGAAATGATCACCAACGGACTGTCTGAAGGGAATTCCAAAGAAGTGTCCACGGTTTGTAGAAGGCGATTTCCGGTGACGTCACTCCCAAGCCTTAGGAAGAAACTGGAGGCGCTTACGCTTGACTGTTTGGCTGCCTTGATCCAACCTCAGCCTGTGTGTCTCCACATCCACACCCCCGTCTCCTTACAACGTACATCTGGTGCATGTGAGTCTCCATTTCTCAAACAGAACATGCTTGACAATTTCTTATTGGTCGCCCTGTCTCTTCCTATTGCCTCCTTTGGTCTGAAATATCTTCTCTTCACTCATTTTCTTTAACTAACTTCTCCCAGCTTCCACATCTCTTTCATGCTTTCAGCTCAAAGAAATTTCCTTTAACCTTTATTAACCTTACCCACATTTAATTTTTTTTTTTAATCTGGCTGGTTGATGCTATGAAGCTCTGAACCAGGAGCACTGGGTTCAAATCCTGGGTCATGCAACTAGCCGTGTGTGCTAAGGCAGGTTGGTCAGTGTCCCTGCACCTCCGAATGCTCTTCTCTGCTCAGTCACTGCCTCCCAAGATCCATGTGAGAATTCGCTGAGTGGCTTCCTGTAAAGTACTTGACTAGTGCAGTATATATAATGAAAAGTCAGAATGTCTAGCTTTTGTTATTTTTTGCTTGATGTGGTGCAGTACGCACTGATTTCAGTGTACTAATGTGCTGTTACATCCCAGGAACATCTACTTCTACTATAACCTTTAAACTTTGTTCTCTCCAGGAAAGTCATACTGATCTGTATGCTCGATAGTTCATAGACATGGAGTGAATAAATTGTATTTTAAATATTAGGTATAATTTAATGAGCACTTACTATGTACTACCACTTCCCCGCAGCAACCTTAGGAGTATTATTTGCATTGCATTCTACGAAGCAACATGCTGAAGAATGAAGTGAAACAATGTGCTCAGATTTATAAAGACAACAAGCAGAAGACCTTGAACCTGAACTTGTACTTCTCTGGCTTGAGTCCATGCCTACTTGCCTTCCGACGTCTAGTCAACATGTGAGACTTCTCTACTGAAATGCAGCTTCATCTGGGAGCCTGAACTGAACACCAGGGCTGTGGAGATCAACAGCATGGGGGGCTTTACGCAGAGGGAGAAACTTTGAGGTGTAAGTGAGCTTGGCTTATGTGGTAGATTCTTAGGTGGCGTATTTGAATCGAGGGAGAAGGAATAAATGTAAACCGGGTTGCTCTTCCACTTGTATTCTGCACAGTGTTCAGTAATGCCATTGCCTGCCCCAGCCAACAATCTGGGATTTCCTTTAGAAATGTTACTTCTCTGCCTACTTGTTAAATCCTACTGGTTTTGATTTCTAAACACGTCTCATTTACTTCCCTGCAGCTCCTACTACTTGGGCCTCCCTTTATTCTTTCCTAGACAGTAACATCCTCATTTCTGTGTCCCTGCTTTCTCTTGGCTCTGTTAGGCAATTTTAAGAGCAACATTCTCAAAAGTCAAGTCCTATTTGCTATGGATCCTATGAAAAGCCTGCAGTGGTCCCCAGAGCCATAAGGCTAAGTACAGGAGGATTCAGCCGGCATGCAGCATCTTCCGTGGTCTTCCTCTGGGCTTGTCTCAGTTATTAGAGCACTACTCCTGCTAATTTGAAGGCGTAGGCTTTGCCTGTTGACCAGGCAAGTATCTACTTATTCTTTAAGAGCAATATCTCCGTGCTCTCCAACCTTTTCACAGCCATCAGTCCATGATGGTTGTGTTTTCTGTACACCATAGAGCCTAGCCTCATGTTTCCATGAGGTTGTTTTTTTAAAAATATGAATCTTTAGAGTTTTGCTGTGAGCTCCATAAGATAGTGACCACTACTGGTTCTTCAGAATACTGCCTGGCACAGAACTGGTGCTCAGTAAATGTTCATTAACTTCTAAAGATAATGGATGCGCAAAGCCAGAAAGAAAGATGCTTTACAGGATGTTGAAAGCCACTCAGAGAAGCTTGGAGAGACTTTTTTTGGAAAGATTATATATGCAAATTGTCTTAGGAAAACTATTCCCATGGAGGCAGTCAGGTTGGTTATTATTCTCCCTCTACCCAGTTCACTTTCCCCAGGTTCCTATTGCTCCTCAGTGCCGCCCTGTGTGTCCGAAGTGGTCTCTTCCTTGAGGGGGGTGTAGAATGCCCACAGGAAGGCAAACTGGATTTTATATAACAAAATCTGTTATTATTGAGCCTACTGTGTTTCTAAGTCAGGCTGTCCTGCGCAAGAGAAACTCCATAAAATTTTGCCTCTGTTAATCATTTTCATATTGGTTAGTTGCACTTGGGTTGTTTTGGAATACAGAAGACATTTGTTAATACATGAGGACATTTTAATTAAAGTTTGAGAGAGATATGCTACAAATATAAAGTATTTTCAGAGGCAAAATAGAGTGTTGAGGTTGAGTGAATCTCTAGGTATGGATACATATACTCTTTTATACTATTATATATTTATATGAATGAGGTAACCACACAGGCAGAAGTGTGCTGATAAATATTTAACAGTCATTTTCCCACAAAAAGAAAGAGGGCTTGGGATGTCACATTTGTTGATTTCTGTGGCATATGTACCTTAACCACAGACAGTTTTAAGCAGTCACTGTGATGTCACTGAAAGCAGAATTGGGCAAAGGGACACCGAGGTGCCTGTGCAAAGCCTGTGCTCTTCGGCTGTAACACAGCACCGTGCACATGCACTTTGATAGACAAGCTCAGTGCTGAGGGTTCTGGGAACTCAGGGCCTTCCTGTAAAGCATGCTAGTGCACTAGGAAGACAGAAGAGCAAGCAGTTACGGCATCCAGGAATTGCTAAAGCAGATGTATAGGCCAAGTACTGCAAATGCACGGGAAGGTAGTCAGTTGTACAAATCTGCCTGAGAGGTTCAGAGAAGGCTTGATGGGCTGATGGGCTATAGGGAGCATTATTTGATTTGAAACTTGAAAGAACATTGAGAGTTTTCCAGAAGAAGGACGTTTTGGCTGTCAGCACGTAGTATATTCAGAGAAGTACAAGTAATTCAATACTGCAGCAGCCTAAGTGTGAGTGAGAGACCCATGAGAGATGAGCTGAAAATGGAGGGAAGGGCCAAGATCCTATTTGTATGATAAATGGTTTAAACTTGAGGCATCAGGGAACTCTACAATGATTTTGATAATATAGGTCTGTGTTAGAGAGATACCTGAGTCAGCAAGGTGCACAATAATTCACTGGCAGAGTTGACCTGGAGCTGGAGAGCTTGAAAATTGGACACTGAAATCGATTATAAGAGGTAGTGAATTAAGACAGTAGCAATTTGGGTGGAAAAAATGGGTCAACTAGGAGAGTTATCAGCTTGAATCACTAGAACTTGGCTGTTAGATTTGAGAAAAGTGAGTAATTAGAGAAAAAGACACTTGAAAGAATTCCTAAGTTTCTGTTCAGGAAACATAGAATAGGAAAGACAGAAGTAGAGGTAGAGGTTATGATTCTTCATATGGTTTTAAGATGTCTAAAACAATGAGCTTCGTTTTAGACATATTAGAATTGATTTCATTACACGTAATCCAAAAATCAACTGGATAGAAAAAGTCAACTGGATCAGGAGATGTCTTTTCTAGAGCTGTATGCCAGAGATTCATAGGTGGTAAACGTAAGCACGGGTACAGAAGAGAGTGTGGAGAGGAGCCTGGTGGGACCGGAAGGAGAGACTGAGCAGGCAGAGCGGGAACCAGCGTGACTGAGCTTTCCCTCACTAGACAATACTCTTCTACAGCTACCTTCAGCCATTCTAGACTATTCTCTGTGAACACACCAGTTCTCATCCATCTCGCTTTCTCCCTGTCTTCTTGGTGTTGCACTCGGACATCCAGCTCTCCTCAGGAAGGACAGCTCAAATAGCACATGCTCCACCAAGATCCTCCATTTTCCACTTCCCTTTACATCTGCCGGCTTCTCTTTCATAAAACACAGCTATGTGTTCAGAGATATTCATGTACATGAACACCACACATATCCCCACAGCCTGCGCATGTTGGGTAGTGCTAGGTACTTTAGGGGTGTGAGTGAATGTTTGCTGAGATTATAGAAAACGCTGGACATCAATGAGCTAGCATGAAACTCTGTTCCAGACTTATAGGTTTCACCTTTTCCCCAACTTGTTTAAAAAGAAAAAAAGCAAAGGAAACTAAGAATATAGTTCTAGTGCTTGTCTGGAGCTTGAGATATCTCTGCATTTTGAAGAAATCATGTGATGCTTTACAAAAAAGCATAAAATAGTTTTAAATGCTCAAGGCTAAATGATTTTGAGATTTAGTTTTTATGTGGCCAAATTGAGAATTCTGTAAGACTGCATGTTTCTTTTTTTGTGGGCCTATAAGAAAATATGTCTTTCTCTGCTGAAAATGATGGCTGAAAATTTCTCTGGTGAAATTACTGCACAAAGCTTCAAATCTAAAACTAGGAATAAACACGGTGTATTCACCCAACACAAAGGACACGACGCACCTCACTACAGGGGATTATCAGTTAGTTGATCTACGGCTTAGGTGGCACATCTTTCCTTATACAGGATGTGAATTAGAAAATAGAAAGGTATTCTTTATTAATAAAAATTAAATGCCATATTCAATCACTTTTGTGCTGAATGACAAAATTGTACTCCCCCAACCTACAGATCTTCACAATTCGAAGTATATAAAGCTAAGCAACTGGGAAAAAATAATTTAAAATAAAAGTTGGGTCCATAAAAACAACTCTAGTCAACTAGGAAAACCTAGTCCAGTTACCCAAGGTCAGTACAGTGTTGTTCTGCCTCGGAGAGTCGCCGCTGACTCCTCTGAGAAGGACGGTCAGGTCAGGCAGAGCTTCTCTACAAAGAAGGTGGGCAACTGCACAAGTCACACAGCACAAATGAGCCTGATGGGCTACCAGTAGACTTCTTTCACCTTGTGTGTTAGAGACTTTTCCTCTTTTTAATGCAAATAGCATTGGGAGTAGGAGTTGAGGGAAGCAAAGGACAAGAGAGAGAGGACATATCGAAACCACGTCCTTATCTGAGGACTGCAATTTTTCATGAGCACATCTTATGACCTTGGGTGGCTTGAGAACAGGTCAAGAGGGCTTGTAGGTAGATGAGGGTCCCTGAGAATCACTGGGGAGAGAAGGAGCCCGATCAGACGAACAGCAGGGGAGCAAGCATAGATTTCACCTAGGCAGCTCACTGATGTAGATTTCAGCAACAACTTCGTGAAGTAATTGTTTTACCCATCTCATTGATGAGAAAACTGAGGCTCACAGAACCTGACTCAGTTCTTTTGGTTGTTGTTGTTTTTGTTGGGGGGGGAGTGTTGTTATGGGTTTGAAATAGGGTTTCACTATGTAATTCAGGCAGGCTTTGTCTCACTGTGTAGGTCAGGCTGGTCTCAAACTTAGGGTGATCCTCCTGCCTCTGCCTCCAGAGTCTGGGATTACAGGGGTGTAACACCATGCCTGGCCCAACCCCACTCAGTTCCAATCACTTTCTCTCCATACATTCTCTTTAAGAAATTAATTTGAACACTGTGTGAAAAAGCATGCAGCAAACTTATATATACTTCTAAACTATAATAAACTATAAAATTTTAACTATGTATATTTTTAACCAAAATAACTATTTTAACTAAAATTATATATACATTTTAACAATAACTTACATATAGTGTAACTACAATTGCATATACATTTTAATTATAATTATCTGTGTTTTCCATAATATAAGTGATTGCTTTTATATTATTATTATTATCCTCCTCATCATCAAAAGTCATGTACTGCTTTAAAAAGGAAAGTTGTTTTTGTTTCCTAAACTACCAATATTTTTTCTAGTAGGGTAGAAGAATTTTAAGAATTTTATGGAGGGGTCAGGGATTCGGCTCAGTGGTTCCGGCGCCTGTCTTGCAAGCACAAGGGCCTGGGTTCGAACCCCGGCAGCCACATACAATACTGGGTGTGGAGACTCAGGCCCAGCAGCAACCAGTACCACATACCACAGTGCCGGGCGTGGTGGCTCACGCCTGTAATCCCAGCACTCAGGAGGCATAGGCGGGAGGATTGTGATGTGAGTTTGAGGCTGAGCTCAGGGCCAGCCTGAACCACAAAGTGAGACCCTGTCTAAAAAAAAAAAAAAAAAAAAAAAATTTATGGAAACAAAGACTGATATTTTTAAGTTTTGAGTGGTGACTTAAATACATAATGAAAATTCTTGGAGTGTCTGTTAGGACTTGATGACACAGTTTTCCAACTGAACTGTGCTACTAAGAAAAGAAAAAGATGTTATGAGGACTCCACTGAAGGTAAACTGGTAGCCTGATCTCTATAATATGCTGCATGTGCTTGAATCTTGTGGAAAGCAAATACTTGAAAGGAGTATGTTTATGGATATTTTAACTATTTATCAAAAGGTTCAAGAGTTCCTGTGCTTCCAAAATACCAAAAGATCCGATCAATTACAGAGGAGGAAGTCATTGGCAATAGAGATGCCTTATTTACCTAATACTGAGAAACTGAACTGAATAACTAAAGGGAATCTTTTGGCATTATCTTCATGGAGCTAAAACATAGTAAATGTGGTCATTTAACTGATAGTGCCTCAAAATCAAAGCAACTCACTCACTATAGGGCAAGACAGAGTCCACCAGCTGGTCCACACAATTTCAAGCCATAAATCTGAGTAATTTATGTCATTGAATTTACCTAATATTAAGGAAGTTTCCTAAAATAATTGAACAATAGAAAGAAATTTTGTCCCAGACCTTTCAGACAGAGATAAGGTTAAAATAAACAAGCATTTGCCCACTACAGATAAATGCTCTTGTATTTCCTTTAGGCTGTGAACATTTGACTTTAATCATCTGGACAGAAAGACCTGGGCAAGGTGAGTATTTATTAAAATGTAAATTAAGCTTGCCTAAAAGAAAAAAATGCAGGGAAAATATTAGAATAAAAGTCCTTGGGTTATAGAAGGTAGAAGGTTGACCCTCATTAAAGTTTAAGAAAAGGAAGAGGAAAAGGCCAGATTGTGGGTCATCCATTTAGGGGCAAAACTGGCTTTCTCTCATGCTTCTCATTGCCATGCACCAAGGGACCGCCACAGAACCCGAGCCATGTTGGATAACTCTCTCCTCACCATGCGTGTTTAACATGCTCACATTATACTGATTCACAGAAACACCTCTCTGCTTTAAAGCCCAATTTAAATTTCCCAGATGGAACACATTACTGCTTATTTCTGAATCACTCTCAACCTCGTCCACAGAAGTCTTCCTGCCACCGATCTCTTAATCTTCAGACGTGCAGGCCTAAGGCTGTCGGATTTCTTACCACCAACGTCACTGTCATGCCTACAGTTTCCTCTGCACTATTCAGATTCTTCATTGCTTTGACATTACATTCAAAATCCCTTATCCAAAATGAGGCGTAGTGGTTCACACCTGAAATTCCAATACTCTGGGAGGCCGAAGCAGAAGGATTGCAAGTTGGAGCCCAGCCTGGGCAACTTACAGAGGCCTTATGTCAAAATGCAACAAAATTTAAAAAAGGGAATTGAGATGTATAGCTCAGTGTATAGACTACAGTTCAATCCCCAGTGCAGCAAAGAAAGAAATGCATCATGTAGGCTGCTCTATGGAGTTCACACTCTCTCTCTCACACACACACACGCACACACAATCAACTCAATCTTATTTTTACTACTATATGAAATACATCATCCACTTCAATCTTCTCATTTTATCCTATTAAAACCTTACCATATAGGTCCCGCCTTGACCCCTCTCCAGACCCACATAATTTTCATTCCTGCCCCCACATCTTATCTTTTGTATGTGGAACTCAGTTTCGACCACTGTTCAAAGTATCTCCACCTTTCCAGAGCCTGCTCAAATGCTACTTCTCCCATCAAGTCTTTTCTCATCCTTCTCCCCGACAAGTGTCCTTCTGTCCCCTAAGCAATCCCATTGATAGTTAAGATTACAGAGCATGTTACTTAAATGCACCTCTGCTAGTCCATATGATGCTGTGTGTCTCACTGAGGTGCCGTGATGTCCGTCACAGCCCTCCTTACTGTGAGCACTTGGTGTCCTGCATCCCTGGGTACCGACAGCAAGAGGACTGTGGCAACCCTGAATATTTTAACACACTACCGAATGCCCTCCCCCCACCAAATCTGTGGAGAAGTTACTATCTCATGTACACATTGGCTCAGTAAATGATCTTTGTTTAAATAACAAACACACATTTTAAGAACAACTCTGTGGCTCCTTCACA
Source organism: Petromus typicus (assembly GCA_004026965.1). Classification (NCBI taxonomy): domain Eukaryota; kingdom Metazoa; phylum Chordata; class Mammalia; order Rodentia; family Petromuridae; genus Petromus; species Petromus typicus. Next base: position 26,907 of record PVIR01014236.1, on the reverse strand, counting down.
GGTGTTGAAATAGTCAACAAACTAGGAAAGAGCTCGACTAGTGCACTGGCCCACCTCAAGTCTTCCTGAGGATTTCTCACTGGACCCTCACATGGATCCTGAGAGCAGCCATGTATCTGGTTTCACAGATGAAGAAGCTGAGGCTTAAAAAGTTCTAATTGTCCAAGGTCAGAAAGCACGACGGGAACTCTGGCGTTTTAATTCAGGGTTCACTGAAGCCAAAGCCTGACCCTTTTCTTCTATCACATATGACAGTTTATCTGTAACAGCTTTGAAATAACAGGGTAAACATGTAACGTAAGTAGCAATTTAAAGAACATTATTAAGGCTGATAGTTGTTAATGATTGTAATTGAAAGAAAGGACATTAGACTAGACAAACAATTTGTAGAATTTATATCAAGAATACAAATTGGAGCCTACTGAGTAAATTCACTCGCTGACCTTCCTTTGGCAGATATCAAGTGATTTTCAGTCTCTAATTTAAATGTACATTCTTCACTCTCTTATTGCATTTGTTAATGTGTATCTTGGCAGATGGTCAGCAGATTTCTGCATAATTTCATTAATCAAGATTTAGATGATCGGTGGCTCAATGTACCTTGTATTAGGTAGACTGCTAGACCCAAAGCAAAAGGAATGCAGGTGAGGGGTGGTCAGAGCTGCTCACACCTCCTTCTGTCACTGGGTATCTGGAATTGCAGTGTTACATGACTCAAACATCACAGTCTCGTGTAAAATATTGTCTATGTTTCTTTTTAGTTACAGAACATTATCTCATGCATATCTAAAATATCTCCATCTTAGTAGTTTATTCAAATGTGTCTCCAAATATATCTTCAGTTACAACTCTTCGTTTATCAGCTATCTAGAGTTTAGGAAGTAATAGTATGAATGACCTAAATTCATACTTTAAAAAGTACACTCAAATTATAACTATGCACATAAAATAGGCTACATTTACTGCTAGAAAAGAATGAGAGAAAAAGAGAAATCAAGCCATTCGAAAGAAACAAGATTGTTGATTTCAAGTTTTCTCTGTAAACTAGTAGAATAGATGTTTATCATCTATTTATTATGGTCAACAAAGAAGGAAAATGAATGAAGATCATAGGTTAGCTTGGAACAATAGTGTAAATACAGATAAATGAATATATGACATAAAGGGATTTTATTCTTATACTGTCTTAAAAATAATATTTACTGTAAGGAAGTTACACTTCATTCACTAAGAAAAGCATGATTTAACCATAACCCCCTAGGCATTCAGATATCTGAAAGCATAAAGAAGTGTTTAGTTATGCTTAGCTGGATAGACATACATTTCAAAATTAATTATTTTTTAAAATAACAAACTAAACTTGATGTTGGCTGTTTTATCAGAACATTTCCCAAGCAAAGTGCACTTTTAGCTTCTGCATGCTGGGATACTTTGTAGGTAGCAGCAGCAAGACAGAAGGAAAGACTCTTCTCAAAAAGATGAACAAAAACACATCCAGATCCAGATGTGCCTTTCAAATATGTATCTCTGTTGTGTCTGCAGGGTGGCAGGAAAGGTTTCATTATTTTGACTGTCTATCCTAAAACTTTCCTAGTCACCCTGTCATGCATCAGGGTTCTTCAAGATAATCCTGTGCTGTGCAACAAGATTTTTCTCTCCAGAAGTTAGAAATGGGCTCAGGGTTCTGATATCATTGTCAGTGAGGCACAAACCTTTTAAAGGTACATTTCAGGGGTTTCTGTTTACACTTCCTTATATCTTAATAGCACCTGAAGTGATACCTGCAAAAGTTGCTATCAGATTTTCCTCATCTATTTTTAGGTCTTCAGTTTCTTTAGAGATGGATTGTATATGTAAAGCAGAAGCTTAGGCTTTATAACATTTACAGGATGATATTTTGGTTTTGCCACTGGCTAAGTGGGACAAAGTTGATCATATCTCACAAGGGACTCTACTCTACGTTTCCTCTACTGAGAGAGAAGTTCAGCTGTGCTTACCTGCTTCCTTGAAGACACAGTGCTGCTGAAACATCTGTTCGAGGTATTTATACACACATTCCTGCTCTGATGAGTTGAATCATTTTTCAGTGCCTTTGAGTTTTCTTTAGGCTCTGAAGGGATGGGATTTAAGAAGAGGATCCTAGCTATGAATCCATAGAGGACAGTGGCCAGGATCATTGGCACAACATAAAAAACACCGAAGTCCATTAAATAAATAGGTGAGTAGTAATTCCTGGAGATCTTGTAGCCACAAGACACCACAGTAGCGTCTTTGTAGGTGCTGATGTTGAGATCCAGCAGGAAGAACCAGAGCATACAGTAGATGGATGTGAAAGCCCAGACAAAGATGATGATCTTTTTGGCTCTGGAAAATGTGCAGAGAAACTGAGCTTTGATGGGATGACAGATTGCTATGTACCTTTCAATAGTAAAGGCTGTTATTGAGCAAGAGGATGCATTAATTCCCAAGTACTGAAGGTAAGTAATGCAGAGGCAGCCCACATAGCCGTAGACCCAAGAGCCGTAGATGCTGTCGGTTATGTTGGGGAGGCCTGCAGCCACCAGGACCATGAGGTCAGCCACTGCCAGACTCACCAGGTAGCAGTTTGTAGGGGTCCTCATGTGCTTGGTTCTCAGCACCACCAAGACTACCATGATGTTCCCTACGATGCCCAGACCACAAATAATGAGTACGAGTAAGATGGTGACCACTTGATATTCGAGGGTCACTACTGGTCGGGGCTGCAGCTGGGTTTGGTTCAGCTCACTGGTGGTCTCGTTGTCCATCCTTGGTAGCCGGAAGTTTCTCAGAAACAGCAACTTCTTAAAACATCTTCCCTTCAGTGCCCACCTCGACTGCAGTGGATCTGTTCTCTGTGAAAGATTGTGACATATTCATTCACAGCGTCACCACTCCTGACCAAGTCACAGGGCCTCTCGCTTGCTCTCTTCCTCTTCTGATCTTTTTTCTCAGTAACATAAGATTCTTGTATACTTTTGTGAACTACGTTTATTACAACCCAAGTGTTGGATGGAGTAACTCTTTTGACCAGCCCCCATTAAGAGGGACCAGTTCTTCTTAAGGGAGAAAAATGCTTGAAAAAATAGAAAAAGCTCCTTTGAAATAGTGCTCAACTGGGGAAAAAAAAAACTAAATAACGTGTACTAGCTGAAAAAGAAATACAAAGAAACCTTTCAGATGGTCAGGAAAAGTATAATAGAGAAGGAAAAGGTGCCTGGAGGGAAAGCCAAGAGGCTCTCTGGTCCAGCTTCAGAGGAATTTAGCTGTTGCTTACTTTGCTCTCGGAGAGTGAGATCTCTTTGGTGTAAAATCTCGAGCTCTTAAGCCCGCGTTTCCCCAGCCCCTCTCTCCCCCACACTCAACAGAAACAGTTTGTTCTCTTACCTGATCTATTGTCGAGCCGCCTGCTTTTCTGGGCAAATGAAGCGTAAGGAGTCCAAGTTCCCAGCGCTGCAGAAAATCTTCACTTCTCTGACCGGGAGCCCACTGAGCAGCGTTCAGGCTTTAGAACTGCAGTTCCTCTAACCTCACAGCCTTTTTCAACTCTGAGAGACTGGACGCCGCCGCAGCCGCGGCGGTAGCAGCAGCAGCAGCAGCAGCAGCAGCAGCAGCAGCAGCAGCAGCAGCAGCAGCAGCAGCAGCAGCAGCAGCAAGGCTGTCAAATCATAGCCCGTGCCTTAGGAGAGCACACGCACTGTGCTCCCCCTCACACAGACACGCATCCGCATATGCTCACTCTTCCCTGATTCAGTTTTCTCTCTCAGAAGGACTCACTTTCCATAGGTTGCGGATACAGTCTCGGGGTGGAAGGCTGAAGCCACAGGCAAGGTCTGGGGAAGCTAGTCTTGTGGTCGCTGCTAGCCAGGTTTGGCAGGAGCTCCAGAAACTGAGTTACCCTGAAGCATATTTCCACTCCTTGCCTAACAGGACTAGGGACATAGCAAAACCTTCCCAGTCAGGACACAGCCCTTGGAGTTTGAAGTATCTGTGCTGAAATCAGCTTCTTTCTGTACTGTGGAAATCCTGAGAATGTTCGTCCAGAAGGACAGTAGAATTGGCTCCCTCTGCTCATGCTGTATCGGTGGAAAGTGAGTTAAAATTGATTGCAAGCCATTTTAAATGTAATCCTCCAAGATTATAAAATTATTATTTGGGGAAAAAAAAAAACAGATTTGAGCTAAGAACATTGATCGAAACTTGCATGTGATCTGTGAAGTTTGTTTTTCGACTATGGTTGTCTAATCAATCTCTCTGAATGCCTTCCCCTTTTACCCTTCCTGGGGACAGCCAGCTATGTGTGTATCCAGCGCCCAGCAACGGTTTATCCCTATTTTTTCCTACACGCAAAAAGCATCTAGTGGAATTCTAGTCCAGTACTACTCTGATGCTACACATCCAAAATAAAATGTTAGGGCACTTTTTAGAAAACACTCTTCAATTTGATTTTTCTTTTATTTGCCTCAAAGAGGCCATGGGCAAATCTATATTTTTTATGGACCTCAGAAAACATGTCTCTCTTCCCTGGACAACAACTGAATGGAACAGCTGTTAATGTTTGTCCACTTTTCTTATTAATTCACAAAGGAAAGTAGCCCTTTGCCTCATTTCTTACATGACGGATATGCACTGACTCTAACAGGCGCAGATGCTCTTCCTTCTGAGTGGAGAGGACCATCAGCAGCTCAGAATGGGTCTGCGGTCAGATAACAATGGATGTGGGTGAAGTTCTGAGTTATACTGGATGGCCTTCTACTCTGTCACTTACTGAGGAATCTCTAAGCACCCATTTCTTATTCCAAATCATCTGTACTGAAAAGTAATGGCCCTAGGTCACATTTAGACTTCACATGAGTATTGTTTGACCACACCAGGTAGGCTCAAGTGTGATTTAAAGTCATTAGATCATTTTTTACCCAAGTCCCAGGAAAAGCAATGGAGAGCACCAGCCAATACATAATCTTTTCATCCTGGCTTAATTTTTGTTTGCTCCTCTAACTGAATTAGCAGAGGAGACAGTAGACACCCTCTACCTCTTCTTCTCTGCTCTGGAGATAGCCATTACTCTGAGTGTTTGTTTCTGTTGAGAATGTTTCTAGGCTGAAGGAACTGCCTGCCTACTCCATGCCACTATGTCCACTCAAAGACAGTCTGGAAAAAAATCCTAGCTCTCTTTTGATAAGTGGAGAGAGTGAGAACATTCTGATTAGAGGTGACGCAAGGCTGAGCTGTGGGCAAAGGCAAGGATTTGGGGGATATGGGGTGATTTATGACCCTGATTTGGCTGTGAAGACTGTGAGCATGATGAGAATCCTGTTTTGTCCCCACCATGGGGCTTCCCTGTGCTGTGACTCATGCTACCTTCGGCTGTTCCTCTTCCCCCTTATCCTGCTGCTCTGTCCCTCCAGAGAGACCACACTTTTGTCTGTACCTTTTTTGAGTTGTCTGCTGTGGTCCTGCATGATCTCAAACAACTCCATGCTCCATGCAAAGTTGCATTTTCTAAGTAATGCCGAGATTTTTTTTCTTTTTTTTTTTTTTTTGGAGACAGGGTCTCGCTTTCATAGTTCAGGCTGGCCCTGAGCTCAGCTTTGAACTCACAGCAACCTCCTGCCTCTGCCTCCCAAGTGCTGGGATTACAGGAGTGAGCCACCATGCCCAGCACTGTGGTATGTGGTTCTGATACTGGTGAGTGTGAGTCTCCACACCCAGCATTGTTGTAAGTGGTTACTGAGGATTGAACCCAGGCCCTTGCACTTGTGAGGCAGGTGCCAGGAACCCCTGAGCTAAATCCTGGACCCCTTCAAGTTGATTTTTTGCTATTAAATTTCAATTAGTATTTAGCACATGCTCCTTATGTACAAAAACTACATGAGAAAGCTAAAATTAAAATAATCCTTACATTTTGATTGAGATTTTTTTTCACAACAATATCCTAAATTTTGACCAACTTTGTTCATATCTTTTATGTTCCTTTGACTAGAGAAATGCCGCCTTTGAAAATAGTTCTGGACATTTTCTTTGAAAAAAAAAGTGGGTAAATTACTGTTGAAGCAGTATATATGGGTGGCAACCCCAAAACATAGTATGCAATTCTTAAACCCACTTTCTAACTCTGTTCTCCTGATCTCGTGCCTTGGGCCATATCTTTTCACCCATGCGCCACTGGGTTGATGTCAAAAAGAACACAGGACTTCACTGGGTCCTTTGTAAAACACTTTTGGACTCCAGCTGAGACTCTTTATTCTGGTCTGCCTTCAGACTTGTCCCTGGAGCTCACAGGAAGATTTTGATCTTCTGCTTCTTCCTCTTTGCACTCACTGTTAGATGGCTTACCTGTGCTACAAGGTATTCTGTACCACAGTCAGCCCCAAGAATCCATGCATATAGCCCAAAATCTTCCTGAGATACACTGGCTGACATGTGCTTGTGCCACTTGGATGGCCTGTAGCTATGCAAGAGCAACTCTGAAGAGCCTCCTCTCTCGCTGACGTGGTCTCAGCTGACTACGGAGTAGCAGCTCTCCGCAAGCAGTCACTGATCCAGTAACAGAGGGGTGATTATTCGTGTGGTCAGCGTTTCCCACTCTTTAGCATGCATCCATCTTACTAAACCCAGATTCCTGACTGTCCTCCATTTTATGTAGGTGTGAGATGGAAGTACTCTTGGGGGGCTGCTGCACCACATCTGAGTAGTAGGGTACTTAGCACATGATCTAGCTCGGGAAGTTCTGCTGGATCATGAGGAGCAATGCTGAATCAGAGTCACTTAGAGAAAGTCTCAAAAATGGATAGACCAGCCTCACTGTCCTACGTATTTTAGGTATAGTGGTGTTTCCTGGGCTCAGGGCCTGAGAAAAAAGTGGAAACTCTGGACAAAAGCAATTGACTTGATCTCCTATCTGTTCTTTACTCTCTGTCATTAGTTTATCAAGTGACAGACTGTCAGAAGAGAAAATAGCAATGCTCACTACAGTCAAGTGGCCTTGGGGTCAACGAGTGTTCCTGATAGTTTAAATTCTAAGCTTTAGAACATTTGTCTATGGCAGTGGTTTGCAAGACCCGGGCCATGTTGAGGAGAGGGCAAAATTTAAAGGCTACCAATTCAAAAATGGGCATCTGAGATGAACTGATACTTTTCAGAGGAAGAAGTAAGAGCAGCTAAGAAGTATATGAAGAAATGCTCAACATCATTAGTCACTCGAGAGATGCAGATGAAAACAACGCTGAGATTTCATCTCACTCCACATAGAATGGCTGCCATTTCAGAATTAGCCAGCAGCAAATGTTGGTGAGGCTGCGGAGAAAAAAGAACCCTTCTCCACTGTTGGTGGGACTGTAGACTCATACAACCTCTGTGGAGATCAGTTTGGAGATTCCTCAAAAAGCTAGGATTGGAGGTCCCATTTGACCCAGCCATTGCTCTGCTAGGTATGTACACGAATTAAAAGACTCATATCACAGTGACATATGTGCACCCATGTTTATAGAAGCTCAGTTTGTGAATGCTAAATCTTGGAAATAACCCAAGTGTCCATCAACTGGAGACTGGATAAAAAAGCTGTGATTCTTCTACAGAATGGAGTATTACTCTGCCATAAAAAAATGCCATTTATACTTAAATGGACATATCTTGAGGATATCCTCATAAGTGAAATAAATAGGTCACAGATATGTAATTATCGCATCTTTTCTCTGGTATGAGAAAACAAAGATGTAAATGAGTTCTAGAATTGTATGATATATATTGTGAAATAGAAAATACTCTAAGTGAAATAGGGTGAAGGGGGAAGATAATGAGATTATAACAAAAAAGAAAGGAAACAAAGTTTATGTAGATAGGGGATGGGGGTGGTAGGGTGGGTAGGGCTATGGGAAAAAATGAGAATTAAGTTGTGTCATATACTGGTACAAATTCTCACTGTGGAGTGCAGTCATGCTATGTATATGTAATGTACCAATAAAGATTTCAATAAAATAATTTTCAAGGCTACCAAAGCCCTCAGTAATCAAGATAATACTTTGATGCAATACATTTTTAAACATCAAATTTAATCCAAAAGGTTATATGATGAATAAAATGTCAAAATTTAAATAAAGATAGAATCAATATGACTTCATTTCAGCTGCAAGTGTGAAGTCCTGGTCCTTAAAATTTTGATATTTTGTTTATGATATATAATTTTCATTCAAATCTTATTTTTATTAATATTGCATTAAAATATTACCTATTACTGAAGGTTTTTGGGGTCCTCTTAAATTTATCATTATTTTAGTCTATTTCAAGCTTTCTTATCTCTAACTGAATTTCAGAAGCAATTAGAATTTTTAAAACTATAGATACTTGGGGCTGTTTGTTCTTATTTGATTAGTCAGAAAGTGAAGCCCCAGGTTTGCTATTCACAGTGACCACTGAGAGCTACTGAACTCTGACAATAAAATTTGCTGTCCAGAGATGAGAAACTGGTGCTGTGTGGGTTCCAGGTTCTGTGAGAGAGTCAGGAGGCTGATCAGAACCAGGTGCCCGTAGCTTACCAAGGTTCAGAAAGGTGATAGCATCAGAAACTGAGCCGCAGAAAACAGCGGCACAAGACCACTTTCTGGGAGAGACCGTGTGGCGCTGTGCAGGTTTGAGGGGTGTGAAGGTATTGTTGTGTATCCAATTGTGAGCCAGACACTAAACGCATGGAAAAATTTTAGTTGTAGGAATTGAACTGTAAGTTTGGATTCTACAGATGGAAAATATCAGCACAGGATATAATGATGAGTCACTTAGATACTAAACAAAGGATCCTTAAATTTTCTCTGTTGAGGTACAGATGCTGCTACAGACCCTGGAATAGAAGGCAACTGGCAAATTTTATAGGAAAAATGTCAAAATCCATCTTTGCTGAAATTTAGATGTTAGCCAGAGAAAACTGGCTGGCTCTTGATCAATAAATAAAAATATTTTATGGAATGGTATTATGATTTTTTTTTCTTATTGGAAAAGGCATGAAGTCTCATTTACTCTGGATAGTGATACTACTTAATTTGTTCAGAAGCTGCTTTTTATGACCTTTTCATAGTACCCATATTTGTAGAGAAAAAAGGGTCTTAAATTTTAAAATAAATTGTAGGAATGGAGAGAGCTCAGTGGTAGAGTGCTTGCTGGGCCTGTAGACGGTCCTGAGTTCAATTCCTGACCTAAACATTTTTTGTGTTGTCTTTTGTTTTTCTTTTTTCTTCTAGACAGGGTCTTGCTATGTAGCTCAAGCTGGGTTTGAATTCACTGTGCAGCCCAGGCTGACCTTGAGCTCAGTCATCCTCCTGCCTCAGCCTCTTGTGTGCTGGGATTATAGATATGCACCACTACTCCCAGAAGTTTTTCTCCTACTCTGGAAATTCATAGGATAGTTTATATAAATTCATAGGATAATTTATATGCATGATAACAGCATCTGTGAATAAGAACAGTTTAATTTATTTTCCAATATTTCCTTTTATTTATTTATTTGCTTTATTGTACTAGGCAGAACTCTTAAACTGTGTTAAACAGTAATGATAAGAATGGGTGGTCTTCTCTTGGACACAATATTAAGGAAAAACAATTCATTCTTTTATAAATATATAAATATGACTTGAACCATAGGTTTTACTCAGAAGCCTTTTTCAAACCTAAGAAAATTCTTTTTTGCTGTTGTTGAATATTTTAATTATAGCTGAGTAAATTCTGTCAATTCATTTCTCTGTTACACGGTTTGCTTTTTTTTCCTTTTTACTGCTGAAGGTCAAATCCAAGGCCTCACATGTGTGAGACAAGCGCAGAGCTTATTGATATTTTGTGAAGAACTTGTGTGTCTAGGTTCATATCGATCCAAATTTTCTCCTCTAATATCTTTGGGATTCATAATAGAGCAACATTGACCTGGTCAAATAATTGTCAAGTCTTTCTTCTTTTTCTAGATTTTGAACTATTTTAGTTGCATCAGTATTATTTCCTCCTTGTGTATCTGACAGAATTGAACATTGAAATCATCTCAGCATAGATTTTCCTCTGTTAGAAGATACTGAGTCATGCATATCCTCTTTTGCATTAAGTAGTTTTGAGTATTTGTGTCTTTCAACAAACTTATTTACTTTAGCTAAGGTTGCCTTTTTGTTGCATTAAGATTTTATACTACCACTCACTATCTTTTAAAAAAACTTTATTGATGGATTTTACATATACATAATGATGGCATTCATCATAGGGAATTTTTACTTCTACATGAGATATTTTGCTGTTTCTACCTACTATCTTTACAATATCTATAGAATCTCATTTTTCTATTATCAAGTAATGAAACTTCTCCTTTTTTTCTTCATGAATATAGATCGAGGTTTACTTTTATTAAAGTTTGCAAACAACAGCTTTCTCTTTCATTGTTCTGTCTTCTGTTCATTCTCTACTCAAATGAATTCAGCTCTATCTTTGTCCTTCTCTCTCCTATACTTTATCTTCCACTTGTTTCTTCTAGTAGAAGATTGGCACCACAGCTAGAACTCCTTTAGTGTAAGCATCAGAGCTATAAATTTTCTTCTCAAAGTTTTATTAGTTAAATTCCATGAATTTCAATGTTACCCTCTTATTTTTATCGAGTTCACTCAGTTTTCTCTAAGACTTTAGAAGTATCCTGCTTAATTCTCATAAATTTGTAGATTTTTCAGATACACTTTTGTTATTGATGTATGCTTTTGTTCCACTGTAGCCAGGAAACACACTTTATATGATTTTCAACTCCTTTGACTTACTGTATTTTAGGACTTATCATAGTTTATCTTAATAAAATTTCCATATGTTCTGCTTTGGTTGGATGGCATGTTCTTTAAATCAATTAGCTCAAAATGGCTAACAGTGTTAAGCATTCTCTATCCCTATTGATTTTTCTGCCAACTTGTTCTATCAATTGCTGAGATATAGTATAGTAGTACACGAAGATAACTGTAGATTTTTCTGATTCTTTTTAAATTTCTGTTCCTTTGTGAATCTTTGAAGCTCTTTATTTTATGTCTCCTTGGTGATGGGCTGCTCTCTACAGAAATATGTCTTCCAGCAAAAAAAGCTCACTGGGTAAAGCAAGAGAGGTTTCAGAGTTCGACACTTTCAATGTGTTAAGTAGTGTCTTAGCAAATCTAACAAGACCAGTTGTATTTTCCACTGTGCTTACAGGCTGGTGAATACATCATCCTGTTCTTCTGCAGCAGGTGCCGGACTAAGTGCCTGATGCATGCACGTCCTTAACTCTTCTAAGCCGTTCCTTGGGTGATAACATCACAAAAATCAAAGTTAAATGTTAGTGCAGAAAAAATTTTCAGCTTTTTAAATCTTTACAATAATTTTCTATAAAACGATGTTTCTGAAATATTTTACTATTCTCCTCTAAAACTTTTCTGTATGCTCAGAAAGCAGCTGGGAGGAAGAATAGCAGGACAGAAGTGTGACAGATGGATTAGGAGGCGACGTGAAGAAGTGGTTTGTCACCTGGAGTGTAAAGGTGCCCCTGTCAAGCCGTTCACACTTGTTAAGTGTCAACTTATCGAGTGCGAGGGTTTGTTAGCTCTGTGCCAGACACTATAGATGAAATGTGAATATGGAAGACACAAAGGAATCCCAGGCTGGCACGGCTGGCTTACGTTAATGCCAATTATACCGTACTGCAGGGTTTAGCGGCCATAGCTGAGGTGTGCGCACATTTTTTTTTTTTTTTTTTTTTTTTTTTT
>PVIR01014236.1:0-15048 GCA_004026965.1 Petromus typicus | reverse complement strand
AAGACAGGCGCCGCCGGAACCACTGAGCTAACTCCCCGGCCCGGTGTGCGCACATTTATACCGGGCTCCAAGCGACCAATTCTGTGTAAATTGTATGAAACAATTTGCAAACCAGAGAAAAAAATCAGCAAGACTCAGAATTTAAAAAGCGAGTATAGAGTTGGACAAATTGTCCCTGAATAACCAGCTAGGGTATGAGGAAGAGAGAGGACACAGACAGTTCTCAGAAGGCAGCAGTGGGTGCCGGGGTGTCTTCTGAGCACACCCGGGTGAGCATCATTCCACGACCTGCGCAGTGTCCGCGTCTCCCGTCAGCCAGGGATCCATGACCGGGGATCCATGACTTCCTGGCTGTGGACTCAGTGGGCTGCTCTTCCGTCCCAGCTCAATGATGTCTGTGTGGCTTCAAAGGGTCACTTAATTTTCCTGCACGTCAGTTTCTTCCAGTGTAACTCAGGAATGATAATAGTAGTTCATCTCAAAGAGTAAAAGAGTTAAAAGAGAAGAAAAAGACTGTTTTCTACTTCTGTTGATACTCAGTCCTGTGAAGCTGTGCATTGGGTATAGCAGCTTCTTGATTTCTAAAACTGGCTGAATGGTTTCTAAACTTCCAGGGAAGCTAGATCTCAACTGTACTGCTGGGAACTGTCAGGTAACAGACAGAATTCATGTCTGAATGGTAAGTGGAATGTACAGTGTTGGACCCTTGGACAAATCTGGGGAGCAAGTAGACAGGCACACACACCCGTTTTGATGGACTCCTTCTTCCCAAAACTGCACAGCCCCTCTGCCTAGTCTTCAGCAAAGTAATTGATTTTCCCAAACTTTCACAGAAATGAATATATGGAAAGGATGGTGAGAACTCGCAGTGCTGAAGTTATACTTCTTTGGATATGTTGTGGTCTTCGCTGTTGTTTTGAGCATGGTCTATTTCTGAAAAAAGAAAAATGAATTTCCAGAGTAGGAAAATCTACACAGGGAGAGAATAGCTTGTGGTAGCTTAGCTGAGGGGTGGAGCTGGGAGGGTACTGTAGTGGGTGGAGTGTTTGGATTGGGGACAGAGAATGATAGTGGCTGTGACTATACAACTCTGCCAGTGTGCTGAGGTCAGCAAATCTTACATTTTAAGTTTGTAAATTGTGCTGTATGTGGATTTTGAGTTTAATAAAGTTGTTCTATTAAAAATGATATTGAAAATCTATAGACATTTCTCACTGAGCAGTGAGTTACAGGCCTGTGACTAGGTTAAGTGAATGAATAGCTTGCTAAGTGGGGAACTGTGTGTGGTGAGTACATGACGATACTCATAACAGAGAAATGGTTAAAGAAAATTCCAATTTGATGATCTTGCTTTTATGTGCATAACTTACACTCAAATACCGTGATATATAACACAACATAAAATTCTGTTTAATGTAACTGTATATCGCCCTGTGGATCTGGTCCCAGAGCTTGAGAACCAGTCCACGGGGGGACGCACAGCCTCCCCACCACCAGCAGCCTCGGGGGAGTGTGATCTTCACAGACCTTCAGCACCTTGGCAAGCACAGCTGGTGTCAGGGTTCAGGTTGTCCTGAGTTTTAGCAGATGATTTAATCAACCTCGGTGTAAAAGAGGGATGTAAATGTAAATAGAGGAATAAAACACCAAAGTCTTCAAGGGCAGGGTTTCAAGGAGAGAAAATGGTGAGCGGCTGGGATGTGCCAAGCATAAAATAATTCATTATTACACACAAACCACTTCTCGTTGTTGCTGTTGTTTTCTTCTTTTGAGACAGGCTCTCGCTTTTTGTAGTTCAGGCAGGCCCTGAGCCCAGCCTCCAACTCACATCACAGCAATCCTCCTGCCTCTGCCTTCTGAGTGCTGGGATTACAGGCGTGAGCCATCACACCTGGCACCACAAAGCACTTCTTTAAGTAATGAACGCTGCTATGCCTTCATATACTCCAAGTATTATAATGAGCAAAGACAAATAAAACAGGATCATTTGCCTGAAACTAACTGGTAATCCAGTGGGGGAGGGAAGGAAGCGCAAAATGTACGTTACAGTGGATCTCCTGAGTTAGGTGACAGACATGTAAGTGACTCAGCGAGCTCTTCACTCAGATACAGTGATTATCGGGTTGGCCTGGAGAATCAGAAAAGCTTATGGGGAGACAATCCTTGACCTAAATCATGGGAGAAGAATGAGGCAAGGTGTATCTTAAGTTGAAAGAAGAAGCTATGTTCCAAAGGAGTCAGAATATGTTTTTGGAACTGGGATGTGTCCGCGTTGAGTCACTCACTACCATGTTTCCTAATACTAAGAATGACTTAGAAATAGACATTTCATATTTTTCTACATCATCCCAATAACTGAAGAAATATTGAACATTGCCAAGGCTGCTTCCTTTTGCACTCTCAAGTATATGTAATTGGACATGATTGCGGCTGGGGGGAAAAAAAATGGCTTCAATGCTCTAGCTATTCCCTAATCAACTCTGGTTGAACTGGCTCACCTGAGGGTTTAGTACACCTCAGAGGCTGAAGCATTTGCTGCTGACTGAGTTAGTACCTATCCAGAAAGATTCTATAGGCAGCAATTTCAAATCCGCCCCTTTTGTCACAATTAGATTATGTCAAGTGTTTGTTTGTCATCTACCCCAAGGAAAGAACAAACCAGGAGGATATCTTCTTCTAGACACGTTCTTTTAGTGACATATTTCAACAGATGACATTAGCTTTCGGCAACCAGATTGTAATTGTGTAATGATGCAGTTTGATTAACAAAAACCTTACTTTTATTCTTAGCAGAATGGAGTAAGGTTTAGGAAGTTGTGGCAAAAGTAGTGGAAACAAAGGCCCTGAGTGTCCAATAGAAAATTTAACCCCACAAATACTGTCTGTCAGGATCCTGATCAAAGTAGGGATGTTAGAATGATCCATATGTCCTGATTTTAAATGTTTGGTATTAAGATAATTTTCGCTCTCCTAGAGAATTAACGGGAAACGATGTTGAAGATTCAGGTAGCCCAGAGCGATGCTATAGCATTTCTCCTATCTCATTATCTTGAGGAAGCCAACACAGAAACTGGGTTCTTTTCTGATGAGTAGTTATATCCAGAACATAAATTGTGAAGTGACACCTGTTTGTTGCTTCTCCCATTTCCATCCATCTGCAGACCTGTCCTGCCATATGCCAGCCTGCTCGACTTGACTTTTGTTGTGCTATTTTACTTCCACTGTGAAAGAGTGCTAGAGGTCTTCTGTATAGAAGACTTGTTGCCACTAGCTAGCTTACCATCTGTGAAAGCTACAAGCCCCACAAGGAAACAGAGAAGAACAAAACACACGAAGTAAAAGGACAAGCTCTTGGGGAGTTTTAAACTGCTGTACATCCCCAGATAGGTCCTTCGAGCATAAGGGTAATATTCTGCTCTGCTTATAATCCTGATAAGAATCTACTTGCTGCTGCTGCTTCTTCATTTTTTTTTCTTTGATTGCATATTAACTGCAGAGAAAACCAGAACTCTGCTGGCCTAATGATGTATATTATACAGTCCTTTCATTGTAAGTACGCATCTTTTATTGGTTGCTGCTTAACTGTGGCTAAGGAAATGCTGAATCGTGTTTCTGTGCTGTTGCTATAGCGATTCCTGAGAGATAAAACCAAACATGAAGTATTCAGGTGAAATTTTGATCAAATTAATGTTTAAAATTAAAGGTGGATTTTAGTTTATTAAACTACTTAAAGTCTGGTCCTCTGGGAGGCTGAAGCATTACTTTTCCAATCACCTTTGCCTTTTCCCCTTTGACTGCTGTTTTATGCATGCAGGTGTCTCAGCAAGGACAACTCCCTGGCATTTATCCATTTGCAGGTGAGAATCACTTAAAAAAAGCAAAGACACAGATTGTCTCAGCCAACAGGCCTCCTTTTTTCTCTGGGAAGCCATTTAAATGTCTATTCTTTGATGGTAGTGAGAGAACCACAGAGATTTCCGCTCCCTGAACACTGGCCTGCGTGCTTTTTAGTTACAATAGCTGTACTTTGGAAACTTTGCTCTGATGTGAATTCAGTTTTACACAGAACGCCCTCATATATCTTTGTGTTGTCTCCAGGTTGTTGAAGAAACAGGTTTCAGCTGGAGGCTGAGAGAGTGAGGTCAAAGAATCACCACCAGACTCCGGAGAAGGTTTCAAAGAACACTTCCGCTTTTATTAGGCAATGTACATTCTTATAGAGCAAAGGGCAGGGGGAGTAACCATATGGGTCAGTCGCTGGCTGGCTGAAGCCTGCAGAGAAGCGGGCAGTTGTACAGGGCGGCTATAGATTGGTCGCGAACTTTTGGCCATGGAAGAAGGAATCACTTCCAAGTCAGCAGGGCTGAACTTCAGACGGCCTTAAGCCAGTTTCTACCCACAGAGGCAGGTGTACTCGCGCCTCCATTATTTTCTGTGTGGTAGGAGACACACATGCGGTGTACTTGACCTAGCCAAGCCTGGATTTCGCCTTCATCTTTGGTGTTATATGGTGTGATATTTCCATCAATCTGCTTCAATTTCAACAAAATAAGCTGACCCATTTGTGGTCAGAAATTTCTTCACAAAAGCAAAGATAGGAGCATGTAGTACAGGGAGGGAGGTGGTGCGGAAGGCTTTGTGTGGGCAGCACAGAAGCGCAGATCGTCATGGGAAGACAGCAAATGTAGACACCCCACTTATCCCTCTGCCCAGTACCACACACACCAAACACCAGAAAATATTTTCTGCATTGATCCAGAGAAGAAATATTACCACCTATTGTAACTATTCTGTCACTGCACTACAGAAACAATTGTGGATAATATGTACACGAGTAAATCCTGTTCTGTACCAATAAAACTTTATTTATAAATAAGGAAATTAGTACTTTCTATGATTTCATGTGTCACAATATTCTTATTCTTTGGATTTTATTCCTCCACCCAATAGTGGTAAACTCAGCTCAAGGGCTACTAAAATAACCAGATTAGCCCAGCAGGCTACTGTTTGTAGACTTCTGATGAAGAAGGTTAACAAGGTAGAACTGTAGTCAGATTATTTCTCCTTAACTCCTGGACTTTTCTATTTGTTTTACCTTGGACAATTTCTCCATGTTTTAGTTTTTTGATGTGTACAATTAAATTGGTAGTAAAACATAATCAGAATTTTTTGAGAGTTCAATAAGAGATACACCCGTATACATTTGAATCTAACATAGCAACGTGTACATTAGATTAGAATTGTTCTTAGCAGAGAGTGCTCACTACTAGCAGCCCTTATTATCCAGAGAGGAATCAATGCACTATGAGAGATGCTCGGTTGACATGGGACTGGCTGCAATAATAAGGTTTGGTATGCATAGAAAGGATCAATATAATTTTTTTCTGCAGCAGCCAAGACTCTAGGCCTCATTTGGTCCACTTACCCTAACCACCCACCTGCTCTTGGACGCTGTCTGTGGTCTACTTACAATGAATGATTCCCCAAGGAAACAGCTGCTTGAGTTCTGTGTCCCGGCACCTTCTGTCATGCAGAATTAGTCATTTTTATTTGCCCTCCACTGCAGTTTCTAAGTGTTGACACGGTGATTTCAGGGCTGGTCTCATCATTTTCAGATCTTACAACAGCCATTTTTTATACCTCATAAATCCAGCGAGGCAAATTTTTTGCTGATCATTATGCAGCTGTTGGGTCACAGAGAGCTGTCCTCAGAGTTGTCAATAAAAATACAAAGCTTTTTACCAAACTTGTTTCCATTCTCCTCATTTAACCACCCACAACTCTCCTGATTTCTGTTCCTCTAAGAGAATTTGGAGACAAGGAATATTTTTTTGGAACCTACTGTAGCAGAGAGAGGATAGGAATGTTCTATTTGGAAGGAATTATGTGAATTCCAGAGGTTGTCTTACTGAAGATGTTATTTTCTCTTTTCATACTAATTGATTTTAAATCTACCAAATCAATTTTCCAAGAAAGGCCAAATAAAAATCTTACATCAAAATTTTCTTTAAAGGTAAAACCACAGGAAGGAACTCTCTGCCAAATCCATCTGGAGGCCACTGGGAACATTTTTTATTGCTTCTTAAAAATTGTGTGACATTTTCTGAGAGTAGTCAGTTTTATAGGCCTTACCTCTGGTGGTAAAACTTAGGGACATGATTTCCCACTGATTCATTCAGTAAACAGTTCAGATTTTTGTTGTTTTTACTAGTTATACTATTCATTCATTCAAAGCACAGAGGCCTAGTTAAGCAGTTGGGTCTAATCCCAGCCCCAGAAGCTGGGAGCATTGTGCCTTTACGCAAGTTACTTAGGGCTGCTTCTATCAGTTTCCTCCTGTGTGAGAAATAAAGGAAAGAGAATGACCGCACCCATTTCATAGAACTGCTATGAAGAATGAAAGTGATAGCAGATACAGTATTCTGGGATATATAAGAATTCGATGAATGTTAGTTCTTTGCATTTATTCGTTCAGCTATGAGTTGAGAAATTCCCACAAAACTCAGGCTTTGGCACTTTTCATGTATGAGGTGTATGACTTGGATGAGTTTGCTCAGTCCCGCAGTGACTCAAGTGCTCATCTGTAACCAAGGGATAAGAATAATAGTACTTGCTTAGTGGGATTGGTGTGAGGAGAAAGCATTCAAAACATGCAATACACACAAAGCATTTAAGTCAAGTGCTAATCCTGTTGTTTTGTAGCTTGTTGAGGGTTGTGGGGAGTTCTGGGCATGTGCAGATACAAGTCACAGCCACAGTGTACTCAGCGTACTTTTGAATTTTACTTTTAGTAAAATTTTGAGTTAACTTTCGTAAGCACCCTTATGTTTTGGGGTGTGGATGTCCACTTATTCTAGCATCACTTGCAGAACTGAGTATATTTTAAAATAATTCTCCATCTGTTTTAATGATTTTTCCTGTGAGATCAATTTTACCTCCCCAATAGCCATGTGTGTTGTTTAACTTTATAACTAGTAATGTTGAAGCTGAACTAACAGTGTCGAGATTTTGCTCTTAGAGGACAAGACATAAGGCCATACGTGGAAGCAGGAAGATGTCAGTCCTTGTAGCTGGGCATGGGAACGGGATGATGGAGGGTTTCCTCACGGTACTTTACCCCCTGATGGAGGGTTTCCTCATGGTACTTACTTGACTATAATGACCCACAGGCCATTTATTTTTTTTTCTTTGAAACCAAGATAACTGATGAGCTATTAATTTGGATAGAGACCCATAATATTCTCACTACATGCAAACGGTACTTAGGTTTCCCAGCAGAGGGAGGTGTGAGGTGCAGAGGAAAGCAGCTGAATTCCAGCATACCTGGGGTCAACTCCTCCCTCTGTTATGTACTACTTAAAACCCAGAGTGTCCCAGAGACTCCATGTTCTTCCTTATAAAATGAGTGTAATCTTTTCTAACTGATGCTTGTTGGTAGATAGATTTTTTTTTCTGTCTTTGGCACATGAAAGGTAAGTGGAAGCTACTGGGGTTATTAGAAAATAATAGAAAAAGAAAAGACCAAATTAGTAATCAGAATAATAAAGTAATTACCTTGTTGAGGTGAGGACTCCTGTCTTGTCCTCTAAGAGCAAAATCTCTACACTGCTAGTTCAGCTTCAACATTACTAGTTATAAAGTTAAACAACACAAATGGCTATCGGGGAGGTAAAATTGATCTCACAGAAAAAATTGTTAAAACTGGTGGAGAATATTTTAAAATACACTCAGTTCTGCAAGTGATGCTAGGATAAGTGGACATCCACACCCCAAAATGTAAGGGTGTTTACGAAAGTTAACTCAAAATGTGTCCTTAACCTAAAAGTAAAATTCAAAAGTACAAAATATAGAAGGTAACATAGGAGAAAATCAAATGACCCTAGGTGCAGAGATGATTTTTTATTTGCAACATTAAAGGCATGATCCATGAAAGAACTAACAAATTAAACTTTATTAAAATTAAAAATTTCAGATCTGCAAAAGACATTATTAAGTGAAAAGAAAAGATAAACCACTTAAGGAGAGAAAATATTTGCAAACAAAGATATGTTTGATAAAGAGCTGTAACTATTTATACCCCAAAAATCTCTCAAAACTCAACTATAAGAACACAAACCATCCGATTAAAATAAGTCAACTACTTGCAAACAGACATCTCACAAAGGAAGGTACGCTGTTGGTAAATAAGCATAGACAAAGATGCTATCTATCATATGTCATTTGGGAAATGCAAATCAAAAGAACAATGAGGTAACAGTGCATGTCTATTAGAATGACCACAGTCCAGAAAGCTCCCTGTGCCAGAAAGGATGGACAGCAGCGAGAATTCTCATCCATTGTCACATGATTCCGTGACTTTGTAAGGAACTTTGGTAGTTCCTTATAAGACTACACTTTCCTGGGGCCGGGGAGTTAGCTCAGTAGTTCCGGCGCCTGTCTTGCAAGCGCAAGGGCCCGGGTTTGATTCCCCGGTTACCACATAACAATACTGGGTGTACCCAGCAGCAACCAGTACCACATACCACAGTGCCGGGCGTGGTGGCTCACGCCTGTAATCCCAGCACTCGGGAGGCAGAGGCAGGAGGATTGTGATGTGAGTTGGAGGCTGAGCTCAGGGCCAGCCTGAACCACAAAGCGAGACCCTGTCTCAAAAAACCTAAAAAAAAAAAAAAAAAAAAGACTACACTTTCCATGTCACCCAATAGTTGCGCTTCTTGGTGTTTACCCACAGGACTTGAAAACTTGTATCCACACAAAAACCTGCATATGTATTATTCTAGGAGCTTTAGTAATAACTATCCAGGATTTGGAAGCAGCCATGGTGCCTTTCAAGATGGATTAATCAGTAAATTATAGTATATCCAGACAAAGGGATATTCTTCAGTACTAGAACAAAATTAGCTATCAAGTTATAAAAAAAAAGTGGGGAAAACTTAAACGCACACCGCTAAATAAAGCAGGCCATATTAAAAGGCTGATTACTATATATTTCCAACCATGTGGCAATTTGGAAAAGAAAAAAGCACATAAGACAGTAAAATTATTATTCTTACCAAAGTTGGGGTCTGGCAGAGGTGAATAGGTAGAGCTCAGGGGAATTTTAGGACACTAAAGGGGCCCTGAGTGATGCTCTAACAGTGGACACATGTCTAGAATTATAGAATGGATAACATGAGAGCGAGACCTAATGGAAACTATGGTCTCTGGGTAATAAAAGATCATCAGTTATAGCAAGTACACTGCTTTTCAAGGGGAAGCTGTCATTCACAGGGCCAAGAGGTCTGTGGAGAATCTCTGAACTTCGCATTTCTGTCATGAAACTAAAATTGCTCTAAAATATACCTTGTTTTAAACAACACAAAAATTCTGAAAAACTGTATCATGATCACATTTGCTAGTCCTTGATACAGATATTAACTCGTGATTGTGAAGAGAATTTTCCCAAAGTATTTTATAGAAAACACAAGGTTTGCCAACCTCAGTAATGATTTTGTGGTTCCATTGCTGGGAGAAGTTCTGGGTTAAACAGATTCACTTACTGCAGAACATTTTGTAGCCCTTTAAGATCAAAAAGTGCATCTCCATGAAAAGATAGAGCAGGTAGCATATCCCCAACTCATCTGACTATGGAACTCCCCTTGCCCCTCCCAAATGCGTGTAAGAGGATGTGTTCTCTTTCCTACTATAGCAGAAGCCATTGGGGAAAATGGTGCTTTATTTTCTTCCCCCCTCCTCCTATCTCTTTTCCTCCTCCTCTTTTCTCTTCCCATCTCTTCCTGCTCTCCATCTCTCTCCTCATTTTTTTCTTCTTTTCTTTTCCCTCCGTGCCTTGAAGGTTAGATTAGGCTTGGACCAGGGCCTCATACGTGCTAGATGAACACTCTATAGCACTGAGCTAGACCACTACCCTTTATCTTCTCATTGAGACAAGGTCTCACTAAGTTTCCTAAATTGGACTCTGTTATGACCTGCCTACCTCAGTCTGGCAGTAACTGCATTTACAGGTGTGTGCTAAACACTTGGCTAGCTTTTAATGTCCACTATAACATTCTTTTAAGGGCTTGTTAAATCCCCATGGATGTTCTGAGGTCAAAACCTAATACCATGCCAGACACAGATGCGGTCCTCCTGTCTCTTGATACTTACAGGCATCCTAGAGATTTTTCTTTGAATTTCTACAGTGAGTTCATAGTGAGCATCTTAAATTTTTTTTAAAAGAAACTTTCTCAAAGCATCAGATTAACACTTTGAAATAGGAAAACTATAATGGGAAAAAAGTTGGAATCCACTGCAAATATGTACTCCTTAGTCTTTCATCTCAGATTTGAGATACTTATGTTTGTGCATTAAAGGTTTCCCCTCTGTCTGATTCAAGCTCACAGTATAAATTACTTTTGGTTACTGCTTGTACAATTCTTGCACCCAGACAGAGGAATTATTCATGTGGCGTAGCTAAGGCTATGGTGCCTGAAAGCGGATGTGTTTTTGAAGAAAAATGAAAGAAATACTGATGCCCAAAACCAGCTACCAGAACACGCTACCTATGGTCTTGAGTTGTTAAACACTTGGACAGATGATGAAGGACCCATGTGGCCTTTTTAAATGTAGGTCCGTATCAGAGGAAAGAAACATATTTTTTGGAAACTATTGTATCTAAAATTACCTACATGTATGAATTTATATATCTGTATAAAATTCCATCTGCAAATTAAAACTTCTTCAGTGCATGAACAGTTTCCTGGTGAGACTCCTGCAGTGCTAGCAGCAGGCACAGCTGCCCTGCTCCCCGAGTAGCTGCCTCAGCCTAGAGCCTGAGGATCCAACTACACAAGGGCTGGGGCTAAAGTAAAATGGCTGTCTCACTTTACGTGTGATTGGGGGTAGCCACTCAGTTCTTACAGGAGAACAAAGCTGATTTCAGCAGATTCAAGAAAGCTCGTAAATGCAAGATTTAAACTATCCAATAACATATTCGAGTTTTCTACTTTATTTCCTTGAACGGGGTTTGACCTGTCAGGCTGACACAGCTCCATGGACGTTGGCAAGTGCACAGCGGTGGTGACCTCATTCTGGGGCAGTCCTGGAAGGAAGGTACACGGGGATCAAGACAGCATCTTGACCTGTCAGGTACTTATCGTCTGCCTTCATCTGCCTTCTTTAAAAATGTCTGGTTCCGCTCTCTGAGAATCTGTGATTGTTGAAAGATTTAAGTGGTCACACAGGCACTTTGCTTGTATTTTTAACAGCAAGTACTTGGTGGCTTGGATTTACCTGCATGGTTGAATAATATTTTGTGAGGACAAATTAGTGAGTAGTTTAGTGTTGAGACGTACTTGTTCACCAGTCCCAAATTCCTCTCTTGTTCATTGCCAGGCCTTATCCTGTCATCTAAACTACCTAAGTCCTACCAGAAATCCCATCAGGCAGAAAAACTATTCTGGGAAGTCCTTTGCAGGAAAGAAAACAGACAAGCAGGTGGTAAGAAAGTTGCCTGCACGGCCAGGTGGAAGGAGAAGCACTGAGATTTGAATGTGGGTGCCCATGGTCACATGTTCTGGGTCCCTCCAAGGCCGTTACTGTAAAGTCAACTCATTCTGAAATTCCGTTAATTACTTCAGCTCTTAGTACCCATTAACTGAGAAGCGTGGAAAAAAAGAAAAAAATAGAATGGCAAAAGAAAATGCCACAGTTCCAATAATATTCTGAAAGATAAGCTCCCAGAAATTTGGACTATAGGGGCCACCTTAGATATGTCCTCCTCCCTGGTTATTTTGAAGAGGGTAGCATTTGCTTCAGAACTGTAAATGCCACATTAGTAAAACATTGCCCTATGGCTAAATTTCATGTACAATAATAAACATGGCTAAGTGACAAGAAAATTTGGGCCCACTAATTTTTCTATTTTCATGCTAAATGAGAAAGGCAATCAAAGCAAAGGTGCTGAATTACATAGATTTTGATAAGGTCATACATATTTTGTCTACCATGCCGTTTTTCAGTAATGAAAATAAAGAAGCGTGGCTGATGAATCAGAAAATGGTACCCACAGCGGCACAGTGAGCGAATCAGACCACATGTTATCGGATCGAACAGACAGTGACCTTGGGACTGAAGTCAGGGCTGTTGTCCTCCTCTGTCGCTAGGAGTCTATGGGGTTCTGACAAAGTTTTTCCTCTTGGGATTCTTTTCTTCTCTCCACCAGAGAAATACAGTCTGAGCCCCTGTTTGAGGGGCCCTTGTACTGTACTTTCCACAGCCTCGTTCATTCCCTGCTGACTGCAGGACGCCAGCCTGTGCCCTGTTTCCATTCCTGTGTGAATCAGTCTCTCGTTCCTATAGCTGTTATTCCTTGCCTAATGGGCACCCAGGGCCCCCCAAAGCTCTCATAAACTCTCTGCTCAACCTTGGTGATAATTATCATTTTTCACCCTTGACTGCAAAATTCAGGGTTCTGCTTCATCTCCACCACTTCAGCTAAGAGTTTCAGAATTTTCCTTTTAACACATCGTGAGTGCAGAGCTTCAAAAGTATTTGATGCCGACATTAAGCGAAACCACTTGTCACAAACTAAGTGGTGTAAAGGACACTCTTACATTGGATAATATTTTCACCTTTAGGGATGAAAGCAACATTTCCTCTTGATGAGTATGCTTTCTGTAGGGAAAATACCTTCCAGATATCTTGCCAGAGATTTGCTTCCCAGTATTAATTTCCCCCTGAGCAGTACGAACACTTTGGGGCTATAATACACAGCTCTTCTTAAAGTTCTACATTATAAGAGCAAGTGGTTCTTCAGGACTTCCAAAATGGTGACTATAAATTAGGAAATGAACTGTTTAGGTTTTATTTCTTCCTAGGAAGCTGATGAGATAGGTGAAGTTTATCAGCCATCACAGAACATGAAGTGACTGTGAAGATGCTAAGGTCTCATTGGTCGGTAGAAAAGC
This sequence comes from Petromus typicus, assembly GCA_004026965.1. Lineage (NCBI taxonomy): Eukaryota > Metazoa > Chordata > Mammalia > Rodentia > Petromuridae > Petromus > Petromus typicus. Next base: position 2,101 of record PVIR01014236.1, on the reverse strand, counting down.
TTGGGTCTCAAAGATTCATGGATAGACTCACTCTTGACTTCCTATTCCTATGCTTCTTTTACATAAAAAAGAAAATATTTATACTTTTTAAAAGCTAGTAAACTATTTTCCTCCTCCTTTCTGTTTTTTTCTTCTCCTTTTCTCCTTGTCTTGTTTCGCTTTCTGAGTTAAATTTTCTTTTTTATAGACAAACTCAACTATAACCAATAAAAAAAGATAGCAGTTTCTAGTGAATCTGTCACTGTTGACTTGATTCTCTGCGCAGTTATTGATGGTGTAATTATGATTCACAATCTCTCCTGCAGAATGAAGCCCTACCATATCTCATTAGGCCTGATTAATTGTTCCGTTTTTGCTTTAACACCTTTGAAACCATGAGACATAGTACTTGTCTTTTCTCTCCCCATTGCAAAGATAAAAGTGCTTCAAGATGGTAATTAGATGTTTTTACTTTTTCTTGTATTGTGTGTCTAACCACTGAGGACAAATGAACGTGGTGATATTAGTGCTGCAGTGTCTTTGGGGAAGTCTGTACAGCGGACACCAAGCTGGTATTGTCTTCTGTCCCCGCAGATGGGCCATTATCCAGAGCAGACCACGACTTAGCACCCCCCATTCCAGACTGCCTTTTTGATTTTCTTCATGTTGCAATACAGAAATAGGCAGCCCAGAATCAGAATTTTATGGAGAGTAGGAGGCCTGAATTGGGTTCCTCCAGACAACAGTGACTGAGTCAGTCAGTTTTCACCTTATCTAAAAACGCTCAAGAAAATGCGATTGTAATAAAAACAAAAAGGGAAACAAAGCTTATGTTTATAGGGGGTGGGGTTTGCAGGGTGGGTGGGGGGAGGGGAAAAATGAGAATCAAGTTGTGTCATATTCTGTTACAAACTTTCAATGTTGAATGCAATGACATTGTATATTCATAATGTACCAATAAAAAAATTAAAAACTCTCATTAGAGCCCTTCAGAGATCCGGCTTCATCACTGTATGTGTAGTTTTATTTTATGGATTTCTTGTGTTTCTCCTTGGGATAACTTACACATTTTTCCTGATAAATCAGGTTGCCTTGTCTTCTTCTGTTCTCTTAACTAATTAAATTAGTCTTTCACTATATTTTTAATATGGAGAACTATTTCTTTGTGCTTTTCTCATCACATATTGCAGGCCAGAATTCAAATCTCATTACTCTATCCTCCCTTAAATAACAAGATTAATCAGTTTCTAAGTTCTAACAATCAATCTTTGCTAGATTTTTAATAAAGTTTCCATGTTCTCTTTACTCCTATTCGATATGTCCTGCTATCATTTCCATTTCACAGAGAGGAAAGTCTAGACATAGCAAAGCCATATAAATGAGGCGAAGCCATATACATGACAGAAAAGGAGAGTTCAGTTCTGTTTAGAAGTTAAGTGTACGCCAGCTCACTAAACCTCTTATGCACAAACAATTATCCGATGGAAGAAATATTTGCAAAGAGATATGAAAAAATATCTACTTGTGAGAGAGCAAGTGTTTAATCTGAGGTTTTCTTATCACTTCTGAGCTAAGGAGACATTTGTACTGTGAAGGTCTCAGAATAGATTTGGTAGCTTTCTTATGGATTAATACAAGAATGCCACAGGGATGTGAATTTTAACTAGTAAGTAAATATAACATGAAATTGTTTATCAGTGTGCTTGTACCTGAAATATCTTGGCAAAAGAACAAAAATTTTGGGGCTAATACTTCAACTTTAAAGTTTTGGTAACTAACTTTTGTACTAAAACTTAAGACAAAATAGATAGCATGTGAACTTTTTCCTTCTTTGACATTTTGTCTATGTGACTGGGATTATTTTCGATAATCCCCATCACCCCAGTGTAATAAAGATCATGAGACTCTTGAGTATTTGACATATAAGGATGCACGATGTAGGTTGTAACTGAGAATGAATTAATAAGTAAATTGCAATATTATTTCCTTTAAAATGAAGGAAATAGAAAGAAAAGTGTAAAAGCCCCTACTTCAACCAATGAAAAACATACAATCATAAATCTAAAAGCATGAAAAAATTGAGAAGAAGGACGTTAGTGGCCGTGAGTTTTGAAGTATTTTT
>PVIR01014235.1:0-40905 GCA_004026965.1 Petromus typicus | reverse complement strand
GAACAAAAAGCATGACATAAAGACTTGTACCAGGTATCAGGCGGGCCACATACCCCATCATCAGGTTTCGGCAACTTTATCCCCAAAAGGCAGTTTCCTTTCCATTCTTCCTATCCAAAGTCCCTGGACAGGGTCTGATTGGACTAGTGGGGTCTATAGGTGCTTTAAGACACAATATACTGACGGCTAATGGCAGGAAGATAAGGGTTGGAGATAAATGTATTAAGAGCCTGGAAGTTCCTCAGACTCACAGACTTCTGGGCCTTCTTACAATTTCTAGGCCTTAGCGCATGCAGTTCCCTCTTTGTAGAACTTTCCTCTTTGCTCAGCATTCTGTCCAGCCAAAATTTCGCTTCCTAACGGCCGGCCGCTCATATTCTCTGAGTAGGGATACTGTTCATCTGCTAACTGCCTGACAGGGCAATCAGAGCTCCCACCAGATGCGCTCAAAGCCCGGAAAAGGGAGCTCCGGAAACGCCCCTCAAGGAAGGGCACCTGCACCCAGACCCAAAGCCCCTTCCTGTTCTGCACTGGGTTTAGCGCAGACCGCCCCTGCGCGCAAACCTAGCAGGCCAAGGAAACACTCTCGCCTGCCGTACCCACAAACCAAGCGGATGGGGCTGCCCCGATACCCACGCAGGGCCCCACGTCCATCCAGCGCATGCAGGGTTCTACCCCAGCCTCGAGGCTCTCAGAATGAAGGAACCAGCCCCACACCATCCCCACCACCACCACCACTGCGCACGCGCAGTCCGTGTCTCTCTCCGCCCAGCCCTGCCCTTAGGAGGAGGGGCGCCGCTGGGGGGGTGGGTCCGGCGGCACCGCCCAGGAAGCTGCGCGAGGCTCGCTGGCCGCTGCCACATCCTCCTCCTCCGGGTCCAGCGAGTGTAACCTGGCCAGGGCCAAGCATCGGCTCTGACGGCGTGGGCGAGCGGGACGCCGAGCCATGGCGCACCAGACGGGCATCCACGGTGAGGGCGGATGGCGCGCAGGCAGGAGGCCTAGGGGTCGGTTCTCGTCTGTGCCCCCGACCTGGCTCTCGTCCCCTTCCTCTTTGCCTCAGCCAGGAGGAAGCTTCCTGTTCTCTGCAGCCGCCAGTTGCCTGGGGTGGGCACATCTCGGGGAGTGCCGTGCGTAGCCAAGAGTGGGCGCGCACAGCGTGGTGGAGGCATCGGTGTACCCGTCCGGGGGTGGCTGTGCCTGTAGGTGCCCCTCTTGTGTACTGTCGTTCCTTTCCGGGGGTGGGCATACCCGGATGTGCACATTTGGGGGAGGGTGCACGCATGTGCACGTTCTCACTGTACGGCTCTTGTGTGCACATCTGGATGCCTTGCTTGTACACATCTAGGGTCATTCGTGTGTGAGTATGCACGCGTGGCTGTTAGGACACCATAGGCGACATAGGACCATCTTAGACATCACCGTTTTGTGACAGTGCACACATGTCTGTGGGTGTCTCTGTGTGCACAGTTGGGGCGGATCTCAGCGTGCGTTTGTTACCATGGATTCATGCCCAGGATATTCCTTATGACTTATGTATGTATGAGGGAAAGGTCTGGACCATTGCTCCTCTCAGGAGTGTCGCACTCCTCCAGATCAGGTGGGAGAAACCTGGGATAGGGCCCTCTTAAGTTGCTTGCGGAGAGTTGCCAACCTGACCTTGACCTCTGACCTCCCTCCTGTTTTCCACTGTGATCTCCTGAGTCTGCCATAGCCAGGGTTGGAATGTCCCATCTCCAGACAGGAAGCAGCGAAGAGGGTCCAGATAAGGCCGTCGCTGGGGAGGGCGCTTGGGAGTCCAGGCTTCTCCCACCTCTACCTCATCCCCATTAAGCTCCTGCATTTCAGTGCCTCATACACACCTCCTCTCTCTGGGACCCCAGCTGGACAGGCTGGGAGAAAAGCAATGACTGGGAGCCAGGTGCACTGGCCTTCCTCAGGCCTCAGTGTCCTCAGTGTCACTGGTCTGGGACGGCCACCTAGCCTGGAAGAAGCTTAGGCCACTTGCCTACACTTTACATAGCTTGGTGGTTTTGCCCTCAGCCATTCTGCCCCCCCCCCCATGCCTAGGGCTGTCACCATCGACCTGCCTGACCGCCTGGATCCCAGCTTGTGGTTGTGGTCACTTAGTGGCTACACCACCCAAAGAGGCTTTCCCTGGCCCCACCCTGCTCCTACCCTCACCTGCAGGACCAGAGAACACTGGGGCCTGAGAAAGGGCCAGCTCCCCACAGGTGGGCCACCTCTCCATGCAAGAAGCTGGAGGTGCCAGCTCTATCCCTCAGCCCCACAAGGGGAGACTGCTCCAAGGCCAGCCTGCCCCTGCCTTCACCTTTGCCTGGTCCCAGCTGCTGGCTGCCTCCAGCTGGGAGGAGCTCCTGGGGAGTTAGGCACTGCTGTTCCCTCCTGATGGACCTGGCTGGGGGAGCCCTGGAGACTGGGCTGTTTGGGGCCAGGAGAGGTGTCAGGGGAGATGACCTTGGAGCACCAGGAACCAGCCCTGTCCTTGCGGTAGATAGGTGTAAGCTGTTGACCTCAGCCAGGCAAGGAGGGACCGTAACCTGAAGCTCACTGGACTCAGGAGGGTGGGCAAGCTGGGAGGGTCATGAATCTTTAATGTCAGAGGCTCAGGTGTCCCAGGCCTGGCCTCTGGATTATTGATGGTGGCTGGGGGGGGATCAAGGTAGGTTAGGAAGTCTTCCCCTCCTTGGGTGTCAGTTTGCCCTGAGAACACTAGAAAGGGCCTCATCAGCCTCTCCCTCTGGGGAGCTCCCTGATTTCCCAATGTCTGATCAGGGCCGCTCAGCACAGCCTGAGCTCCACCCTCACCGAGGGATTCAGCAGGCCCATTCCCTCCTCCTTACCACAGCCCCTGGAGTTGGGGGTATCTCCTCCCTTGTATAGGTAAGGTAGAGGTTCAGGGACATCAGGGGTCCCACAGCTAAGGGAGAAGTGGAACCCTCAGAGGCCTGATGCTTATGGGAGCTGTTTGGGGTGTGCTGATGGGAAGTTCTGTCCTGGCCCAGAGGGCATATGAGCCTGCTGGGCTTGACTGGGCCCCTGCACAGGCCAGTGGCCCTGGAGAGTGGTGTACAGCCTGATGGCTCTGGCTCAGGGTCATTCTGGGGGTGGCACTTGAGGACGTGGCCAGAATGTGTTTTCCCAAACCCCCCCTCGAGCTGCCCAATCCAAACCCTATAAATACTCTGTGACCTCAGCCCTCCAGCTGTGTCCCTCCTGGGAGTCTCCTGACCCCCCGGGCAGCCTCAAGGTCAGGAGATCTGGTCAGGCTCTTTACCATGGTTTCTTGTGCGCCACCACCAGTGGATCTGAGATTATCTGTGGCTCCCTAGCCCCAGCTACGATCGTCGCCTTGGACAGACGTCTTAGGTCACTGGCCGTCACATTCAGCTCTGGAGCCCACCTCCAAGGTGGCGTCTCTCTTCTGGCACCATTCCTCCAGGAAACCTTCCCTGTGGCTACAGGCACATTGCCCTCCGGGAGGCAGAGCTGTGCTAGGGCTGAGGACGGTGCCTCGGCCTCCTCACAGTGTGGAATCTGGCTGGGGACTGGGGCTGTGTCACGCATGTCTGTTTCTCTGTCCCCTTTGGATGTCTTCTGGCCTGGACACGTGTCCTAGAAAGCTTTTCAGCTGCTTTCCTTGTGTTTGTTAGCAAGCTAAGGATGTATCTGCGTTTCATGTCTAAACACATGTGTCGACTCGTTCGGCCAGTGGAGTGTGTGTTCTGTCTTGTACATGTTTTAGATCCACACATGCGCTGGCACAGGCAGTGAGCACATGTGAGAGTGGACATAGTGGTCACTGCCCAGCAGGGCACTGGTCAGTGATGGTGCCAGCAGTGTCCGAGGCTAGCCCATCACTGAGCCTTCAGAGGGGCAGGGGACAGGTCGGGCCTGCTTGCCAGGAGCCTGGCCTGTCTTTCGGTGGGCTGTCCCACCCTTGTCTGCCCCTCCCTGTCACCAGAGTTGTCCCAGCCAGCAGGCCATCCACTTCCACTTCTGCTGGCTAAATTTGGGAGCTTGTGTTGAGCGGCCATCTCAGGTTCCCAGTCACATGGGGGAGAATATTTAATCCTCTTCCCCACTCAGCCACCAGACCCCACAGGACAGAGCAGGCCCAGAATCGTCCCTCCCGCTCTGCCTGCTCACTGCTCACCATGTTCCTTGTTCTCCTAGCCACAGAGGAGCTGAAGGAATTCTTTGCCAAGGCACGGGCTGGCTCTGTCCGGCTCATCAAAGTCGTCATCGAGGACGGTGAGTGTCCCCACAGCTAGGCACAGGTTCAGGCTGGACTCAGTTGCTGCTGGGAGGGTTAGGGGAGAGGGATTTTTGGTCTCTAGCCCCTTCAAAAGCCCAGTGTGCCCTCATGGGAATGGTGATGAGGCCACTCACGAGGAGCCTCAGGAGGGAGAGTTAGAGGTAGACACAGTTGCTGCCTCTCCCCACGGAGCTCTGTCCTGGGCCTGCCAGCCTTCGCCGGTGACCTGCGAAGGGCCTAATCAGGGTGCAGGAAAGGCGTGAGCCCAGGCGCTGTCTCGGGCTAGTACTGCCCACTTCCACCCACTCACTGTCGGCAGCCTGCCCCTAGCCCACCGCTGCCCACGGGGAGACCCTTCCCTTGGGAGATCCCCATGATGGGGAGAAGGAGCCTGTATCCGTTCAGCTCATTCTGTGAGCAGCACAGGAGTTGGGCTTGGCAGGGCCTTGGGCTGGATCCTGGCATCTGGGGTTTTCCTTTTTTTATTTAAATAGCAAAATGTTTGTTGGTACATTTTAGACATATGTAACATTCCTGGGTCCAGTACCTCAGACTTTAAGAAATGGCTGTACTGGGCCTTGTCCAGTGTCCCCAAATTCAGATGACTTCATAGCCTGGTAGGGGACACTGAGGAAGGTCATGAATGCAGCCTCCACCTCGGTCCTCGGCCTGCCCTGTCCCCAGACTATGTGTAAGATTTTAAGGAGGATCTCGAGGTGAGCTCTTCATTAGTTCTGCATTAGAGTTGTTGGAGTCCCTGGGAGTGTCCAGAGAAAGACTAGAGCTCCTGAGATTTCCAGAGAAGCTAAAAATTCTGCTTCTGATTTTTTTGTTTTGAGAGAGGGTCTCTGTGTAGTTCAGGCTGACCTTGAACTCACTGTAACCTGCGCTGGCCTTGAATTGACAGTGATCTGCCTCAGCCTCCCGAGTGCTGGGATGACAGGTCTGTGCCACCATGCCCGGCCTGGTTTGTTTTGGAGATAGTCTCGCTGTGTAGCCCAGGCTGGCTTCAAACCTGCGATTCTCTCACCTTAACCTCCTGACTGTTAACGAGGCTTGTGTCACCACACAATTCCTGTTCAGAAAACGTGAACAATAAGTTGAACAGCACTGAGAGTGCTGTTGGGACCCACTCAACCTACAACTGCTGCTGATAGGTTCAGATCTCATGTGAATTCCTGGCTGGCAGGCAAGGACCGACAGCTGTAGACACAGCTGGACCAGGAGCTTTGGCCTTTGGGGCTCTAGGCAGCTAGACCCCCGGCCCCAGCACAAAAGCCTATGGTGAGATGCTGGGCCCCTGGCCAGACCAATTGCCCCTTGGCCCAGTACTTCCTCCAGCATAGGCCTCCAATTCTCAGCTGAGGTCCCAGCCCCCAGATATGGCCTGATGCCCATCAGCCCCTCGGCACAAGCTGTGGGCCAGCAGAGCTATATGGCCCAAGCATTAAGAAGTTGGCCACCATGGATCTGTGACTCCTGGAGACAGCAGAGTACAGATGTGGTACGGTAGCAGGATTCTTCTCTCTTGGATGTGTTTGCCTCTGCCACTGCCGTGGCCAGGATGGCAAGGGTCCCGTGGGGTTCTGGTGGGCCTGAGCTGGTTGGGGCAGGAGAGGAGATGCCAGCTGAGGCTGTGATCTGAGCAGCTGTACCTTAGAGTCAGAGTGGCACCCCGCTATGTGAGTCCCATGAGGTCCTGCATCTTCGTGTGATTATGGTTTCAGGATGTACAGAGAAGCAGCCTTGCCTTGTTCACTAACTTACCAAGAACCCCTGAGGGAGTCCTTAGTAAGAGGTGGGGAGGCAGCAGTTCTGAGCTGGGCCTGGAGCCACGGGCGGAGGTGGAAGATTGACACAGCTATTCCGGCTCACCCGGCCTCTGCCCCCAGAGCAGCTCGTGCTGGGTGCCTCACAGGAGCCCGTGGGCCGATGGGACCAGGACTACGACAGGGCTGTGCTGCCGCTGCTGGATGCCCAACAGCCCTGCTACATGCTCTTCCGCCTTGACTCACAGAACGCTCAGGGCTTCGAGTGGCTCTTCCTTGCCTGGTCACCTGATAATTCCCCCGTGAGTCACAGGGACCCCTGCCAGCCCCAGGCTCAGGGCCAGTGAGGTACGGGGAGGACAGCTGGGATGCGTAGCGTAACAAGACCTTGTCCCTGGGCAGCTTGGGTTCCATAGAGCCTTGGCTTCAGAAGGCCAGTTTGTGGGCTGTCCAAGGGCTCCCCCCGCTGGCGGTGCCACCCTACTGCAGGTTTGTCTCACGCTGCGCCCCCTGCTGGCTGTGGGCACAGTATGGCAACTGGGCCCTTCCTGGAGCTCCTGCATGCTTCTGCACTCATACCTGCTCACAGAGTCGTACAGTTTGGCACATTTCGCTCTACCCCATCAGGTGCGGCTGAAGATGCTTTACGCTGCCACACGGGCCACAGTGAAGAAGGAATTTGGGGGTGGCCACATCAAGGATGAGCTCTTTGGCACAGTGAAGGTAGGTGAAAGTGGCCACCCAGGCCCATACGCAGTATGGGGCCAGGACTGCAAGCTCACAGGAGGTGGAGCATTATGCAGGCCACAGAGAACACCAGTGCCAGTCTCAGGGGGGAAGCGGGAGGACTGGAGTCCAGGAGCTGCAAGCTGAGGTACCCCTTCATGCCTCCGGGTCTGCCCCCCAGGATGACCTCTCCTTTGCTGGGTACCAGAAGCACCTGTCATCCTGTGCTGCCCCTGCCCCTCTGACCTCAGCCGAGCGAGAGCTCCAGCAGATCCGTATCAATGAGGTGGGTGTGCCAAGACCCCATGCTCCTTAGTTGGCAGTGCCCTGGCGGCAGAATGGGCCCTCCTCACCATTGCCTGCCCCCAGGTGAAGACAGAGATCAGCGTGGAAAGCAAGCACCAGACGCTGCAGGGCCTTGCCTTCCCCCTGCAGCCTGAGGCCCAGCGGGCACTTCAGCAACTGAAGCAGAAAACAGTCAACTACATTCAGCTGGTGGGTTTTGGTTCTCCTCTCACACTGAATAGGCATAGTGCCTTGTCACTGCTGCTGTTGTCCGTGTGCCCATGGCACACAGCCCTCCTTCCCCAGCCTAGCTGTCCAGCTAATCTGTGGACTCACAGGACATGCTGTCCTGTGTTGACTGTGTGTATGCACCTGCCCTCCTGTCCCCAGCCCTGCACACACTGCCCTATTCCTGACTCCTCAGCCCCTTCCTGTCCCAAACTCCTGTGCAGCCTGCCTTGGCCACCCCCTTCTTCAGGAAGAATCCCTCTCCGCCAGTGGTCTACAAGGCCCCTTCCATGTAGAATGGCTGTTCCCTTCTGAGACATCGCCCTGGAGGCTTCATCTGTGAGGAGGAGCTGACTCAGAGGCAGTTCCTCCCTGCGGTTGAGGCCTTTGCACAGTCCTTTGCCCTGCCCTCTGGCAGAGCCTGCAAAGGGGCAGTCCAGGGCAGGCGCAGGTGCCTCGTGAGAGGGACCTGGGCCCCTCAGAGGGATGGTGCGGGGAGGAAAGGCCTGCTGCCAGCCAGTCCAACTTTGGGGTTGCTGTCAAGTGGAAGGGTGACCTCACATCTGCCTCTGCTACTTACAGAAGCTAGACCTGGAACGGGAGACCATCGAGCTGGTGCACACAGAGCCTACAGATGTGGTCCAGTTGCCTTCCCGGGTTCCCCGAGATGCTGCCCGCTACCACTTCTTCCTGTACAAGCACACCCACGAGGGTGACCCCCTAGAGTCTGTGGGTGAGTGGCCAGTGCAGGGCCTTGGTCTCCGCTGGGCAGGAATAGCCCCAGCCTGATGCTAGATGGGTGGAAGCCTGCAGGTTCCCCATCTGTGCAGCTCACCCCTCCCGCACCCCACAGTGTTCATCTACTCTATGCCGGGCTACAAGTGCAGCATCAAGGAGCGCATGCTCTACTCCAGCTGCAAGAGCCGCCTCCTCGACTCTGTAGAGCAGGACTTCCAGCTGGAGATCTCCAAGAAGGTGGGTGTCCATCCCAAGGGCCCATCACCCCAGCCCTCTGTGGGGCACTGGAGTCCTGTGTGATGGCAGGGCAGGATCTGAGTGCCCAGCCAACAGGTCACATGGACAAGCCCAAGCCCCTGGGTCTGGGGGTGGGGAGGGAATGTCTCAGGAGATGAGGTCAGCAGGCCCTAGGCTCTGTGTTCCTGAGGGCAGCATTCCAGGTAGGGTCCTGACAGGGATGCCCCAAGGGGTAGAGGTGACATAGGGTGGTGTATGTCAGGAGCCTTCACCATTGGGGTGACCACTGCTTTACCCTTTGCAGATTGAGATTGGCGATGGGGCAGAACTGACAGCTGAGTTCCTCTACGATGAAGTCCACCCCAAGCAACATGCCTTCAAGCAGGCCTTCGCCAAGCCCAAAGGCCCTGGGGGGAAGCGAGGCCACAAACGCCTCATCCGGGGCCCTGGTGAAAACGGAGATGACAGCTAGGCATCCAGATGGAGCCTGCTGGCGTGTGGACTGTGGGGTTACCTGCCTCAGCTCCATCCTTCCAGCCTGGGCTCCAGGGAGTGCTGACTACAGGACAGGAGGGCTGGTGGCCGAACTCTTACAGCTTCCAAGGCGTCTGGGCCAGCATTTTGTGACCCTTCCCTGTTGTCATCCCTGCTTCTCATGTGTGTGCCCAGGGCCCTGCCTGGTTGGGTCAGAGGCCTGGATCAGGGGCTTGGCATAAACTTGGCCTTCAGGGGACCTATGACGTCCCAGCACAGCCCAGGAGCCTCTGCCACGGTGGGTGGGGTAAGCTGGGCTGGGGCAGGGGTCGCTCCAGGTTAGGATGGTTGAATGCTGTATTTTCTAAAGAATAAAATATTTTTAAATCAGTCCTTGAGTCTGGTCCCAAGGGGCCACTGGCAGCCTGGGAATTGGGTGGGCCTCTTCCATCTTGGAAGCAGCCTGCTAGGTGGCCCAGTGCCCCTAGCCACAGGGTTAAAGGAGAAATTTTCCATGAGTAAGCGCAAGAGGCCAGCACACCTGCAGTGTCACATGGGATCTGGGCGTCCTGTTCTCCACAGCTGCTGTTACAGATAACCATACACAAGTTTATTCAAGACCAGTGTGGGCAGTGTGATGAAACACTGTCTCAAACAAAAAAAGGCCCACAAATTTACTATAGTTTTGGAAGCCAGAAACATGAAATGTGTTTTCTAGGGCTGAAGTCTAGCTGTTGGCAGGTCTGACTCCGACAGGCCTTGTGGAAATCCATTTCTTTGCTTTTCCCACCTCTAGAGGTGACTTACATTCCTTGGCTTATGGCCTCTTCCTCCATCCAAGTCAGAGCCATCTTGTCCGATTCTCCACTCCCTGGGTCACGGCTCTCATGGCTGTTTCTGAATTTGTTCTGTCTTGCTGGTGATCCAACGTAACCTTATCTCAAGATCCTTAGTTTAGATCTGAGCCACAAAGTCCTTTTGCCGTGTAAGGAAACATGTAATCTGTAATCCTGGTACTCTGGGAAGCCAAGGCTGAAGGATTCCAAGTTTAAGCCAAGCCCTGGTAACTTAGCAACTTGGACTGGGAATAGCTCAGTGCCGGTTTGATCTGAAGTACCACACAAATAAAAAAAAAATAAAAGACAAGGAAGAAAAAAACACATCCAGAGAATTAGGATGTGGGTCTTGGACTGGGCGCTCTGTCTGCCTGGGAAGTGCAAGGTCCTGAGTCTGACCTCCAGTTCAAGGGGCCAGGGAGATGTGGCTCTAAGGGGCCTTATTCAGCCCACCACTCTGGATGCAGCTGGGGCTGAGGACATCGTCTTCTTGGCAGCTCCAGCCCACAGATGTCTGAGAGCATGTGTTTGTGCATGCGTCAGCATGCATGCTCTATGTGGTCTGTACACCTCTGTCCATGCCTCAGCTCTTCTCCAGACCTGCTCTTCTGCCCCCAAGAAAGCCGGTGTGGAACTGGAGGTCCCAATTAGAGATTCCAGGAAAGTCTGTCCCAGGCTTGGAGCCTCACAGGAGCGAGGGCTTCTGTCCACACCTCTGAGAAGTAGGTGGAGGCTTCGGTCCCATTGGGCAGGCCTGGACACAGGTGGTCAGTGACTGCCGTCCAGCTGCTGAAGGGGGCAGTGCCTTTTCCCCTAGCTCAGGCAGTGTCCATGCTTAGAGCCTCCCTCAGGCCCTGCTGGAGCCCCTGGGTGAACCTGGAGGAGGCTTGTCCTTGCCCATCCCAGATATACTCCCAGTGGGCCGCTGCTGAGCCAGCAGCTGGATGACTGGCACCGTGAAGCCTGCCGGCTCTGACACGCAGAAGTGGGCCCAGGTGGAATGCAGGTAGAAGGGGGCAGTACACTCCTACCTGCTCCCAGCAAAAACCTGTTTGTTCTTTCACTCATTTGACTTCCTCTGGGGTGTCCTCTCAGCGCCCGTCTAGAGCTGCAAGCCAGTGAACCCCGGCTTTCCGCAAACATTCAGCATGGCCATGTGCCAGGCACAGTGCTGCCTTCCAGGGACACAGACAAGACCTGGCTCCTGTGAAGCTGATGTTCAGTATGCAGTAACTGATGTTACTGAAGCTGATGTTCGATATGCAGTAACCATGGAGAGCCAACAGCACGGTGTAACAGTAATTGAAAAACATAGAAAACAAAGGACAAAGTGAGCAAAGGGGCTCAGAAGAGTCATATCTGGGTTGGGAGTTGATGTTAAAAAAGGGTGAGGGAGGCCAGCTGGAGAGAGAGTGACCTGCACAGCCACAAGGCAGGAGCATTAGGCCTTGCGAAGAACAACCTCAAAGGCCTGAGGCAGGAGCGTGGTGGGGGTAGTCCCAGCATCCACCAGGAAGCCAGCAAGGCACAGACAGGCCAGCAGGGGAGGAGCAAGTTCTCCAGAAGTTTGGCCCCTTCGTGGGCTGTGACTATGGACCCCAGAGACAATGAGGGAGAGGCCTAGGCAGAGGAGGACCCACAGGACTGGTCCCTCCTGGGGTAGGATGTGAAGAGGCCGCACTGTGAGTGCAACAGGGCAACTAGGCTGCTCAGCCAGGAAGGGCAGTGGAGGCGGAGAGTGGCAGACCCCAAGGGGCAGCCACTAGGACCTCAGAATTGGGGCCAGGAGCTCAGAAAGACCTTGGGTCGGGGGGCGAGCAGCCTCAGAAGCCCTGGCAGGGCCACGGAGGTCTGGGCTCCCATGAGTGTCAGGGCAACTGAGAACGAGGGAAGGGGGCCCTGCTCCGGAGGAAGTGGGTGTTACCCAGCACTGGGCTTTCTGGGCTATGCAGCTCTGGGATGGGGCTCAAGAGCATAGGAAAGAAAGAGTGGGAGAATCACTGTCCTGCAAGGGCGGGGCCTGAGGGTGAGACAGCCCTCTCGGGACAGGGAGGGGCTGGCATGGTCATCAGGCCTTGATGCCTCTGAATGCTCTGCAGGTGCTAGCTTTTCTCCACACTGAACTTCTCAGAGAACAGAGATGAGGCCCAGTGGGGACCTCGGCCGTCTCGGGGGAGAGTGGAAAGAGGAAGGGGTGAAGGGGCAGTCATCTGACTCACTGCAAACCACCTGCCCTCCCCGGGTGCTGGTGAGAAGGAGCTGCGCGGGGCTCTCACTTCCCTTGTTCTCAGAGAGGAGGGACACTCACTGGCTTGACTGCAGCATCCTTCCCTGCAGCCGTTGCCCAGTCTACTGGCTAGACCCTGAGGAGAAGCCTCCACATTCTAACATGGTAGGACAGATGCCCTCAGCCCCGTGAAAGGGGGACAGTGTGGGAAGGGATGAAGAGGAAATGGGCTTAGCAGCCGCAGGCAATAGTGACAGGACAGTCACTCCCAAGGGGACACTCGCTGAACCTTGAAGACCCCAGAGGAGAGGCCTTCTCTGAGAGGAGAGGTCAAAGCTCCCTGTGAAGGAGCAGGCTTCGCCCCCCCCCAGTAGTGGCCTGAGGCTGCGGGCTCTGCGTGATTTACCCAAGCAGGCTGGGAGAGGGAGGAGGGCAGAGTATGAAGGGGCTGGGGGACGTCCCCCTAGCCAGGGGCCGGGGTAGAAGTCAGCCTGGACCCCAGCAGGAGACTCATCCTTGCTGGGGTCTTAATCAAAGGCAGGGGCTTTTGAGGGGCACTGGAAGGGAGGGAACCAGCTGCTGCTTCATTCAGAAGGCAAAGGTGTACTGGTCCCTAAGGAGAGGAAGGGGAAGCGGGCCCGGCCAGGGCCTGGTCATGTGTGAAATCAGAACTCTCACTGTGGCTTCAGTCCCGCTCCCAAGTTCACATTCAGAGTCAGAGACTGGGCAGGAGGCCAAGCTCAGGTTCCCTTGGCCCTGAGAGGGCTCAAAGGTGGTTTGGCAGCTGGAAGAACAGTAGTGGGAACGGCTTCGGAAGGGGTTTGGAAGGCCTGAAGGGGAGCCGTTGGAGTGGAGCCGAGGCTGGACACTCATACAGCCACCGGCCCCCACAGGGTCCCCACCGAAGGATCCTGCACCCCCTGTCTCTCCTGGTGCAGGCAGTGGCACTGGCCGAGGCCGCGGCCCTGGGCACCCTGCCCGCCTTCCTGCCCTGTGAGCTCCAGCCCCATGGAGTGGTGAACTGCAACTGGCTGTTCCTGAAGTCTGTGCCTCGCTTCTCCGCAGCAGCACCCCGCGGCAACGTCACCAGCCTCTCCCTGGTCTCCAATCGCATCCACCGCCTCCATAACTCCGACTTTATCCACCTGCCCCACCTGCGGAGTCTCAACCTGAAGTGGAACTGCCCGCCAACCGGCCTCAGCCCCATGCACTTCAGCTGCCTCATGACCATCGAACCCAAGACCTTCCTCGCTGTGTCCACCCTAGAGGATCTGAACCTGAGCTACAACAGCATCACCACCGTGCCTGCCCTGCCCCCCTCTCTCGTGAACCTGACCCTGAGCCACACCAACATCCTGGTGCTGGACTCTACCAGCCTCACTGGCCTGCCCGCCCTGCGTTTCCTCTTCATGGATGGCAACTGCTACTACAAGAACCCATGCAACTGGGCAGTGGAGGTGGCCCCAGGTGCCCTCCGGGGTCTAGGCAACCTCACCCACCTATCACTCAAGTACAACAACCTCACAGCTGTGCCCCGTGACCTACCGCCCAGTCTAGAGTACCTGCTGCTGTCTTACAACCACATTTTTAAACTGGAACTTGAGGACCTGGCCAATCTGACTGCCCTGCGAGTGCTTGATGTGGGTGGAAACTGCCGCCGCTGTGACCATGCTCGCAACCCCTGTGTGGAGTGCCGTAACAAAACCCTCCAGCTGCACCCTGACACCTTCAGCCAACTCAGCCACCTCGAAGGCCTGGTGTTGAAGGACAACTCTCTCCAAACTTTGGAATCCAGGTGGTTCCAAGGCCTGGAGAACCTCACAGCACTGGACCTGAGCGAGAACTTCCTCTCCACATGCATCACCGATACCAGGGCCTTCCAGGGCCTGGGACAGCTGCGCAAGCTCAACTTGTCCTTCAACTACCACAAAGGAGTGTCCTATGCTCACCTGTTCCTGGCATCCTCCTTTGGGAATCTGGTCTCCCTGCAGGAGCTAAACATGAATGGCATCTTCTTCCGGACGCTCAATGAGAACACGGTCAAGCCACTGGCCCACTTGCCTGGGCTCCGGACTTTGAATTTGCAGATGAATTTCATCAACCAGGCCCAGCTCAGCATCTTTGGGGCTTTCCCTGACCTTCACTTGGTGGACCTGTCAGACAACCGCATCAGTGGAACCCCAACCCTGGCGCAGGCCCTTGGGGAGGCAGATGACAGGAATGAGGTCTGGCTGGGGCCTGAGGACCTTGCTCCAGCCCCGCTGGCCAACCCCAAGACAGGAGACTTCATGCCCAGCTGCAAGAACTTCTCATTTACCTTGGACCTGTCTGGAAACAACCTGGTGAAAGTGCAGTCAGAGATGTTCACCAACCTCTCTCGCCTCCAGTGTCTGAACCTAAGCCACAACTGCATGGCGCAGGCTGTCAACGGCTCACAGTTCGAGCCGCTGACCAGTCTGCAGGTACTGGACATGTCCCATAACAAGCTGGACCTGTACCACAGGTCCTCATTCACGGAGCTGCCGCAGTTAATGGCCCTGGACCTCAGCTACAACAGCCAGCCTTTTGGCATGCAGGGCATAGGCCACAATCTCAGCTTTGTCTCCCAGCTGCATAAACTGCGGTACCTCAGCCTGGCTCACAACGGCATCAACAGCCGTGTGAACCCGAGGCTCTTCAGCAACTCCTTGCTGGCCCTGGACTTCAGTGGCAACACTGTGAGCAGCATGTGGGGGGAGGGAGACCTCTACCTGCACTTCTTCCAAGGCCTGCGGGACCTGGTCTGGCTGGACCTGTCCCAGAACCACCTGCATACCCTCCTCTCCCGCAACCTGAACAGCCTCCCCAGGAACCTGACGCTTCTGCGCCTCCGAGATAATTACCTGGCCTTCTTCAACTGGAGCAGCCTGCTCCTCCTACCCAAACTGCAGACCCTGGACTTGGCACGGAACCAGCTGAAGGCCCTGACCAATGGCACCCTCCCCAATGGCACACAGCTGCAGAAGCTGGATGTCAGTGGCAATAGCATCAGCTTCGTGACTCCAGGCTTCTTTACACTGGCCACCGAGCTGCGGGAGGTCAACCTCAGTGACAACATCCTCCGGACAATTGAATCCTCCTGGTTTGGGACTCTGGCAGGCAGCCTGAAAGTCCTGGACGTGAATGCCAACCCTCTCCACTGCACCTGCGGGGCAGCCTTTGTGGATTTCCTGCTGGAGGTGCAGGCCGCTGTGCCTGGCCTGCCCAGCCACGTGAAGTGTGGCAGCCCCAGCCAGCTGCTGGGCCGCAGCATCTTCGCACAGGACCTGCGCCTCTGCCTGGATGAGGCTCTCTCCTGGGACTGCTTCGGTCTTTCACTCCTGGTGGTGACCCTGGGCCTGGTGGTTCCGGTGCTGCAGCACCTCTGCGGCTGGGACCTCTGGTACTGCTTCCACCTGGGCCTGACCTGGCTCCCCCGGCGGGACCCCCGAGGTGCCCAAGCCCTGCCCTACGATGCTTTCGTGATCTTTGACAAGACACAGGGCGCAGTGGCAGACTGGGTGTACAAGGAGCTGCGGGTGCAGCTAGAGGAGCGCTGCAGGCGCCGGGCACTGCGCCTGTGCCTGGAGGAGCGGGACTGGGTTCCTGGAAAGACGCTCTTTGAGAACTTGTGGGCCTCCATCTATGGCAGCCGCAAGACGGTCTTTGTGCTGGCCCGCACTGACCGGGTCAGTGGGCTCCTGCGCACCTGCTTCCTGCTGGCCCAGCAGCGCCTGCTGGAGGACCGCAAGGACATCGTGGTGCTGGTGATCCTCAGCCCTGATGCCCACCGCTCCCGCTACGTGCGTCTGCGCCAGCGCCTCTGCCAACGCAGTGTCCTCTTCTGGCCCCAACAGCCCAGGGGCCAAGGCAGTTTCTGGGCCCAGCTGACCACAGCCCTGACGAGGGACAACCGCCAGTTCTATAACCGGAACTTCTGCAGGGGACCAGCAGCTGAGTAGCCCGGTGACCGCCAGTGTGGCCCTCTGCCTCTTGACTCGCTGCCTGCCGAGTGCCCCCGCCTTGCCCTGCAGCTCTCCCACCTTGCTCCCCTCTGCACAGCCAGCATACAGCAGATGCTCAATAAATGCTCTGACACGCTAGTCCTGAGCTCCCTGGAGGTGTGGGAGGGAGGAGAGGGGACCTCTCTAGGTCTCTGTGAAGAGTGGACAAGAGGCAGTTGGGGGAAACGAGAAAAAAAGAGAAACAGAAATCACAGGACAAAAGTCCGCCAATGGGTAGTTTTATTTGCGGCATTTTTAAGGGAGTCTGTCTGAAGATGGTCACTGAACGTGAGCAGTTCTCGTTCCCCTCCCAGCCCTCCTCCATCCCTTGCCTGCCCTTCCTGGTAAGCACCCCTCCCCCCAGTGTAAGTCACAGGCATCTGCCTCCCTCCCCAGGGCACAGAACCTGCAGGCCTGGTTTTTTTCTGCCCCTAGTCCCCAGTCTTCGGAGTACGCCAGCCCAGGGCAATATTCATTCCCTAGGGGAAAAGGTGAATTTATTGCAGGTTCTGAGGGGAGGTTGTGCCCCCTGGTGGCCATACCTTAGCAGTGTGGGGAAGGCAGGACTAGGTGGGAAGAGGCCTAGGGTTGTAACCCTGCAGAGGGGAGCCGGGAGCCACAGGAAACTCCAAAGGGAGCTTACCATCCATCCCTTTCTGCTTGCACCTGCCGAGGCATGTGGGTGTACCTGACTACAAAGGTAGGGCACCCTTCTCGCTCTTACCTCTCGGATCTCACTGCACTGGTGCTGGAGTTGGAGTTACATCTGACCAGGATGAAGTTCGTGTATCTATTTCTTTTTGCTGCCGTGGGGACTGAACCCAGGGCTGTCACAGTGAGCTACAATCCTGCCTTCTCCTCCTTTTTTTCAATTTTGAGACAGACTTTTGCTATCTTGCCCAGGCTGGGCTCAAACTTGCTGTCTTCCTGCCTCAGCCTCCTGAAGTGTTGGGATTACAGGTGTGTGCCACTGTGGCCTGGCTATTTTGATATGCATTGTAGGTTTCAGGACACAAGGAGGGGACCAGTGTTTGTAGACAGCTTGCTCAGGGCCTGCATTCGACAATTCGTGGGTTGTGGACTTTGCCAGGCCCACAGCCACTGAGAGCCTGGTCTGAGAGCAGCCGCCTTCCCCATCGCACCAACCTGCCCTCTGAGGGCAGGGGAGAAACGAGCAGCCCGGAAGAGCAGAGCTTGGACCGGCAGGGGAACAGAATCAGTGCGGCTGGGCAGCAGCCTGAGGGGACGACTGGGGCTGGCCACAGACTACTATTTTTGTAGGCAGATTTCAGGCAGCCTGGTTGTGCCCGTTGCTTCTGCTTCCCCCACCCACACTCGGGGCGGAGCTGTGAGGGAAGTAGGGCCACCTTCCTCTTTCTGCCTTCACAGAGGTTCCTGCTATGTATGGCATCTTCTGTGATCCTCCCAAACAAAAGACAGAAGGAAGAGTCTCTGACTGCATCAGAGGCCCCATCTGGGCTCGAACTTACTCTGATTCCTTGGGCCCCTGGGGAAAAGAGACAAGCAAACAAAAGCAGTCTTTTTGGTGCAGGCCTATAATCTGAGCAGTTGGGAGGCAGAGGCAGGAGGATTGCTGTGAGTTTGGGGCTGAGTTCAGACCAGCCTAAACTACAAAGCGAGACCCTGTGTCAAAAAATAAAAGATTTATGCTCAGGCCTATCAGCTCATATGGTTTCAATGGTCATCTCTCCCCCAAGGAATGAATCCTTCAAACCTGGGCCCTGCCCAGAGCACTAACGCCCAGAAGCAGAAGTGATGGAATCAGACCTGGGAAGCGGGCATGATAGTTCTTCTGAGAGGGTCTGTGAAGCCCGAGGTTTCCTGTTTTCTGGGAGAAAGCAGAGCCAGACAAGCTGACTTAGGAAGAGCTGACGAAGGAAGAAACTAAACGTGGACAAAGTCTGTCTCTGATGACTTAAACATGTAGGCTAGGGGCCGGGGATTTAGCTCAGTGGTTCCGGCGCCTGCCTTGCAAGTGCAAGGGCCCGGGTTCAGTCCCCGGTAACCACATACAACAATCCCTGGCATGGTGACTTGTGCCTACCAGCAATCAGTACCACATACCACAGTGTTGGGCGTGGTAGCTTACGCTTGTATTTGCAGCACTTGGGAGACAGAGGTTTGAGGACTGCGGTGAGTTCGAGTCTTGCCTGGGCTATAGTGAGCTCAGTTCCAGCCTGAACTACAAAGTGAGACCCTGTCTCAAACAAACAAATACAGTAACAAAAACCAAAACATAACTTATGTTCCCCCCTCATTAGGACTTCATTTGATGTCTTAAGCTTCTAAATATTCTTGGAAAACTCCCACAGCACAGTACAGTTTCACACCAGACTAGTCAGGCTTCTCGGTTGTAAGCAGTTCACATCACCATCTACCCCACAGGTCCCTTATTCCTCCTCACTGAGGGACTTTGGTTGATCACCGAGGTAGGAACAGTGCCTGCCAGGATGAACAATCCCATGTGCAGTAAGTAGGCGAGGGTGTTCCAGGCATGGGACGTGAGGGACAATGGAAAGCTGTGCGGCAGAGCTTGTAAGCAGAGGCGTTTCCTGAGCAGGAAGGAACCCTATCTGTGTGACCCTGAGGCGAGGTGACTTCCATCCCACCCAGTGCCTGCCCACATGAACAGTTTATCTGATGTGACCATGACTCAGCCGTGACTCCCCAGTGCGTCCTGACCAGGGTGTCTGCCCAGCAAGCCCAGGCCCACTCCTACCACAACGCTGGGGCTACAAGAGGGGAGGCTGGCCGAAGTCTCCACACTTCGGTGTTGCTTCTTCAACTTATCTGGTTTCTAGGCGACTTTGACATCACTGGGGTCTACTTTGATTCACTCAACACACCTTCACTCAGTAGCTACCATGTAGCAGGTTCTGTCCTGGCCTCAGCAGAGGCAGAAATGAGAATACAGGCACTTGTCTTCACAGAGATGACATAACAGCAGGGCAGAGGCTCAAAAGGAAAAATGTTGCTGTCAGTGGAGAGTAGAGCTTTAAAGGGCAGCCAGGCCAGACGGGATGGTGAGTGTGTGTTTGTGTGACTAAGGCTAGAAAGCCAGGAGGGAGCCTGGTCCCCACTTGGTCAGGCTGTGTGCAGGATCCAGAGTTTAAGTTCGTTGCAGGTTGGAAGATGGGAACCCTTTTTGCAGGGGAGAGACAAGGTCTGCATTTTCCGTCAGCCTATTGCTGGGGTCAGGCAGAGGCGGTAGCAGCACTGGAGGTCAGGAGTGGCCTGAAGTATATTTAGGAACTTGCTAACACTGTGGGAGGTCAGCTGGATTCCACATGTGGACCTGGGTGTGATGTCCTGGGAGATGCGCAAGACAGGTGGGGTGAGGAGCAGGCAGGGGAGGGGTCCGTCTGCCACACAGGCCTAGGAGGCGCTTGCCAGGCCTACAGTGAGACATAGTAGTCAGTGGTACGCAGGTGATGCCAAGGACCATGGCTGGGCTGGGCTGCACAGGTTGGGGGAGCAGGGATAGTGGCCCCCTCTGCGAGAGCAGCTGGCTGAGAGACTATTTTGTGCTAAAATGGGAGACAAACCCTGCTGCAGGCGCATGGGAATGTTTTGAAAATGTTCAAAAAGCAACGGGACCAAAATACACACACAGTCAAGACAGATGTACACAAATCTTCTGCTTTCCCCCCCCCCGCAGTACTGGGCACTGAACTGCACCTCCAGTCTTATTTATTTTTAGACAGGGTCTTGCTAAAGCAGTAAGTTACCCAGGCTGGGCTCAAAAGTATGATCTTCCTGCCTCAGTCTCCCAGGTGTGATCCCAGGCTGGGATCACAGGTGTGCATTCAGCAACCCGCTTCTGCTGGAGAGGACACAATGACAGGGCAGGAAGCTGAGGGGCTTGCAAGGCCCAAGGGAGCTCTCCCCTCACCTGGCCTTCAGTGGGAAGTATGAGGTCAGGGCTGTGGTGAGGGAACAAGCTGCGGTAGGGTTACTGGGTCGGGAGTTGGGGCGGAAGTTCTGTGTAACCAGCTGCTTTCAGAACCACTCAGTGGCTGAGGTACCACTGGATCTCCCTGGGATCGGGGTCATTAAAGAGGTGGTCAGGCTCAAGCAGAGGTGGAAGTTCTGCAGCCACTGCAATTTATAGACCTCTATAACACAGGCAGAATTCAAACTACTTTCTGATTAAGCAGCCAATAGCAGAAACACCTATCACTCAAACAAGAATTTATTTCCAGGACTGTATTTTTACTCTAGGTTTAAGATTTAATATAATTTAATTCACATATAAAGACAACTGCGGAGACTACCTGGGTATGATAAAAGCCCACGGGCAGGTGGGGGACCTGCGCCCCCTCAGGCCTGAGCCGATACCAGCTTGCTCATGCCGGAGAAGTAGGCTTTCTCCCTTTCACTCATCACTTCAAAGTGCAGTGGCCGCCTGCAGAAGTTGCACTCTGCAGAGGAGTGTGGCTTCAGTTCCAGCCCCACCTGCTTCCATGTGGCCAGCAGATTCTCTGCAAAGGGAAGCAATTTTAAAGTATTACGTAAGTGTTTCCCCAAGAGAAGTAAAAACATTTGTCTACATAAAAACTTGTACATAAACATTCATGACACCATTGTTCCTTACAGCTAGAAAGTGAAAACAACCCAAATGTCTACCAGCTGATGGATAAACAAGATGTGGAAATCTTTGATAGTAAGGTAAGTGAACTGTTGACAACTGCTACACATAGATGAGTTTTAACAGCATGCTGTGGGAGTCAGGCTTTGTGACACACACCTACAATCCCAGCACTCTGCGAGGCCGAAGCAGGAGGATTACAGAGTTCAAGCCCAGCTCAGTGAGTTAGACAGATAAAATTTTTTTTTTTTTTTATTTTGAGACAAGTTCTTCCTTTTTTATAGTTCAGGCTGGTCTTGAACTCAGCTTTGAACTCACAGCAATCCTCTTGCCTCTGCCTCCCAAGTCTTGGGATTACAGGTGTGAGCCACTATGCCTGGCATTGTGGTATGTGGTACTGATTTGCTGATAGGCGTGAGTCTCCACGCCCAGCATTGTTGTGTGTGGTTACTGGGGATCAAAGTTGGGAGCTTGCGCTTGCAAGGCAGGTGCTAGAACCACTGAGCTAAATCTCTGGCCCTCAAAATAAAATTTTTTTGAAAAGGTCTGGGGATGTAGTTCAGTATAAAGGTACTAAGTTCCATCTCTAGTAAACACGCACATACAAAGAATAATAAACAATAAATACAATTTTAAAAATTAAAATAATAAAAATCACTCAAAGAGGCCAGGACCTGAAGGACCCCATGTCCATATGGCACCCCTCCTATGAAATGTCTGAAATAAGACAGATCTAGGAGAAGAGCAGAGAAGCAGTGGGAAAAGCTGGGGAAGGCTGACTGGCGGCAGGCACAGGGTTTTTCTTATTTTTTTATTTTTAGGTTTTTTGAGACAGGGTCTCACTTTGTGGTTCAGGCTGGCCCTAAGCTCAGCCTCCAACTCACATCACAGCAATCCTCCTGCCTCTGCCTCCCGAGTGCTGGGATTACAGGCGTGAGCCACCATGCCCCACACTGTGGTATGTGGTACTGGTTGCTGCTGAGCATGAGTCTCCACACCCAGTATGGTATGTGGTTACCGGGGGATCGAACCCAGGCCCTTGAGCTTGCAAGACAGGCACCAGAACCACTGAGCTAAATCCCCAGCCCATGGCACAGGGTTTTTCTTGGGGAAGATGTAAAAGCACTGGAATCAGACAGAAGTGATACTGTACATGCTGCGAATTCACCTATACACTTTTTTGTTTGCTTGTATTTTGGAGATAGGGTCTCATTAAGTACCCAGGCTGGCCTCAAACCTGCAGAGATTCTCTTGCTTCAGCTTCCTAAGTGCTAGGATTACAGGCTTGCACCACCACACCTGCTTCAACTATATACTTTACACGAGGGGGCCGGGGACTTGAGTCAGTGGTTCTGGGACCTGCCCACAAGCACAAAGTCCCAGGTTTGAATCCCAATACCAAAAAAAGAGTGAGGCTCATGGCATGTGAATTCCATCTCAATCAGGATATAAAAATAAACAGAAAAACAACACCCAGAGTTGGACTTTATTTCATAAGCCTACAGGGAAGAAGTTGTACCACACTACAGAATAAACAGAGCATTTGGGGGTCTAGGAGCAGTCCCCTTGGTGCAACCTCTAGCACTAACAACAAATAAAAATAGAAAACCTAAGACTTTCTTTTTTGTGTCTGAGGCAGGGTCTCACTGCATAGCTCAGGCTAGCCTTGAATTCACCATGAGGCTCACGCTGGCCTAGAACTTGTGATTGTCTTACTTCAGACTCCCGCGTGCTAGGATTAGAGGTGTGCGCCACCATGCCCAGCAAGGGCATTTCTTACAGAATATGAAGGCTGCCAGGAAGCTGAGTGCTCAGGACAGCAATGTCCCTTTGAGAGACTCAGCTCTCGCAGTCCCTGCCTTGGGTTGGAGACCAGTGAGACAGTAGCACAGACACACAGCAGTATGAAATGCTGTGCCATTTTTCTGGGTTGCACCAGGCGAGGTTAGTTCACGGACCAGAGAGAGAGAGAAGAGGAGAAGTGTGAGTGGGCCAGGGCAGGCTGGGACAGAGACCGGCCTTCGGAAGGCTCCACTCTCTCGCCGTGCTCAGTACTGCACATCCTTCAGGTGGGGCCCTGAGAACACGGGGCAGACCAGCAGGCTCCTGCAGGCTTCCGGGGGAGCTCTGCACACTCTCAGAGTGAGTCTGGCCACTAAAGGTTCTTTAGGGCTTGATTTCATCTGAGGCATTCTTAGTTACCTTGGCCAGGAAGAATCAAATCTGCCTGTTTGTGCAAGGCCTCGACGATAAACACCAGAACCCCCAGAGAAGCTCCCCCAGCCCCAAAAGCTCTCACCTAGGAAGTAGCTCATCATCTGAGGCGTGTGGTGAGGGGTGGGCGCGATCCGAAGCAGCTCCTCCCCCCGCGGCACCGTTGGGTAATTTATCGCCTGGACGTAGATGTTATGTCTGCTCATTAACTCATCACAGACTTGTGTGTTTTTAGCAGCATCAGCAACCTAAATTTGATGACAGCAAAGGCAGCGTCAGAGCAGGATGGGCTGCCTCTTGGCAGAGACATTGGCAACAGTCCACGAGGCTCAGCTCAAGGCCAGACTGCAGCATGTGCAAGCTCGGGGAAGAAGCACAGCACCACCACCTGAATACCTACAATTTAAAGAAGCTGGAAACGCCTAGGGAGGACTAGGAAACCAAAGCCACGTTAGAAGTAAATTTCAGCCAGACGTGGTGGTGTACATTTGTAATTCCAGCTACTCAGGAGGCTGAGGCAGGAGGATCACAAGTTTGAGGCCAGTCTGGGCAACATAGGGAGACTGCCTCAAAAATTTAAAAAAAGGGGCTGTGGATACAGCTCAGTGCTAGAGTACTTGGCCCGCAGATATCAGGTCTTGGGTTTAATTTCTAGCACAGCAAAACCAAAAAGCAGTAAACTCCATGCTACTCCCTTTCCACGCCTTTTGTGGGGAAGATAGGGCTTCTTTTCTTTCCAGCTGGCCCTCATTCCTGAGATGTCTAGCCCTGCCCTGCTTATTCTAGGGTAGGGTTATAACCCTACACTGGTTTGCCTGGGACAGTGAGCCCTTGAGATTCCATCTCAAGGGGAAAGGCAAGACCTGTTTTGAAAAGTACTAAGTGCAAAGCCACACTTCAAAACTGGCTGAGCTCTGGCTTTGAGCTCTCTGGAAGCAGGCTCTGTGTTTATCCTGTCAGGGTCAGTGCTCTGAAGAGAGAACTTCTGCTCCAGTCTACTGGGTTCAAAGGCTTCATTCTCACTGTGAAGGCAGCCAAAGGCAGAGACACTGCAGAGGGCTGCTGGCTGGGGCCCTGCCCTGGCCCAGCAGTCCTCAGGCCCAAGCCCAACTCTGGGAAGGTGGGACGGAACATCTCGCACAGCATGGGAGTGGCACAGCCCAGCAGTCCTGCACAGACAGGTCATTACCCGCACAGGGATGATGTGGCTGGGGCAGTGGACCACCGGGAGGCCAGCATCCATGAGCATCTGCCTCATGAGCTTCACGTTGCGCTGGTGCTGGCGGCGGAGTGCCCGCCCCTCGGCACTCTTCAGGATCCGCACTGACTCCAGGGCTCCAGCCAGCAGCATCGGAGGCAGAGAGGTGGTAAAGATGAAACCAGCCGCATAGGAGCGCACGGTGTCCACCAGAGAACTCGTGCTGGCGATGTATCCTCCGACACAGCCGAAGGCTTTGCCTGAGAGTAGACAGCCTCGTTAGAGCACTGACAGCCAGGTGTCGCAGCACCTCTGATCATTTATTTTCTCTTTTTTTTTTTAGGTTTTTGGAGACAGGGTATCACTTTGTGGTTCAGGCTGGCCCTGAGCTCAGCCTCCAACTCACATCACAGCAATCCTCCTGCCTCTGCCTCCCGAGTGCTGGGATTACAGGCGTGAGCCACCACGCCCGGCACTGTAGTATGTGGTGCTGGTTGCTGCTGGGGTGAGTCTCCACACCCAGTATTGTATGTGGTTACCAGGGATCGAACCCAGGCCCTTGCGCTTGCAAGACAGGTGCTGGAACCATTGAGCTATATCCCCGGCCCTCTCCTTAACTTCTTACTCTGTCCCCAAACTGGCAGAAGTAGAGTGATGGCCACTGTGGTTAGGACACAGCTGAGAGATTATCAACCGGCACAGGGCCACCTCAGAATGTGGTCTCCAGAGCAGGCCAGCGGGCCTAGACACCACACTGCGCCTGTCCCCACCACTGCCTCTTGCCTGTTCTTCCACGCAGCCAGGCCTGTGGCTCTGCTGCCACTCAAACTCTTTCTTCCCTCGTGCCCTCAGTGCTCCTGCAAGCAGGATGTAAGCTGGGTGTTTACACCATCCTCACGTGGACATAACCTGAAAGCTACGCTCACGGCTGTGGTGTGACCAATGCTTCTTACTTAAGCAACACCAACTGACAATGAGAGCTTGCCAGATTAAAAAAAAAAAAATCAGAACCTGTTAGGGGTGGTTTAGGGCCAGACTTGTTTTTCAGTTCTGGTCAAGGCCTTTGTAAAAGCTGTATCTCAAGTTTCAGGATTAAGGACTCTAGAAGAGTTCTCAGAGATCTTAACATTATGTTCTGTAATTAACACTTTTGCAAACCACAGGAGGGTGATGTGGGTTCAGACTACTAAGGTGGAAAATTTCTCCCTCCCTCCATCCTTTTCCGCTTCACCAGGACCACATCTTCAAAGAGCAGGTATCCCATGAGGGCCTTGAGAGAGAAGACGCTTCCCTGCCAGGGCCCATTCCGAGCACCCTGGAGTCCCTAGGCTTGATGGGGCCTTGCTCTTCTTGCCAGGTATGAAAGATGCTCTCTGTCTGCACTTCTTTTACAAAGTGCGGCCTTAACTTGGCATTGCAGCTGACTGCTACGTGGGTCTCTAACAACTTACTCACTTCAGAAGTTTTTAAAAAGTCTTCAAATATGTATAGTCTACATCTTCACCTTGTCAGGAATCTCAAAGACAAAGGCAGAGCCTGTGGTAATGAGCTGTATGCAACATATGTGTGCCTTCCAAAGGCGTGTTTTTGTTTGTTGTGAGGCAGGGTCTCACTATGTAGTTCAGGCTGGCCTTGAATACCCAGCGATCCTCCTCCTGCCTCAGTCTCCTGAGTGCTGGGATTATAGGCGTATGCCACTCCACCTGGCTCTCTCCTACAAGCATTTTGATATAGAGCTGGTTACTTCTACTGTACGACAAGGAAACTGAGGTGCAGAGAGGCTAACCACCCACCTGGTGTCACACAACTAGCAAGTCATGCAGCTAGAAAGAAGGCCAGGTGGCAGAGTTCCAGAGTCTGGCTCCCCACACCGTGAAGTGCTTCTTCCACATGAGGAGGACCAGAGGGAGGGGGAGGTGACCCGGAATGTTCCCCTGTGGGAGGCATGCACTTCTGCACTTCACAATGCCTTGGTCCTAACGACTGTTTTAACAGAAAAGCATGCAAACTCCTCTTGAATTTAAGTGAACAATCTAAGGCCTCGAGAGTAAACACTCTTGCTATGGTATGAGAAGAGCCATGCCTATGTTTGGAGTGAGCTCAGACAGCAACACATGATATTCCTAACATCCCTGGCTGCCAGGGTCTTTCAACCTTCAACAGATTCTGCTAAGCTGGGCTGCCACCGCCTGGGACAAAAAATTCCCTCCAAAGAAAGAGTGACTAGATTGACAAACTATCACTCTGTCTCCTTACCTGATCCCAGTCAGGCCTGGTTAGGATAACGTAATTTTAGTGCAGATGAAAGAAAGAACAGGCAAAGTACTCGTACCAAGTGTCCCAGAAATGATGTCCATTTTCGGCATGACTCCATCTCGATCACCAATCCCTCCACCTCGGGCGCCATACAGCCCCACCGCATGGACCTCATCCACAAAGGTGATCGCTCCAAACTCGTGGGCCACGTCGCACAGCTCTTCCAGTGGACACACTGCTCCTGAGGGAAGACCAGAGACTGCTCTGAGGAGCTTGCCACTTCAGAAATCTGTTTTGATTAGAGTCAAAACAAAGTAGCTCACATTTTAAGTATCATCTTTAAAGCTGGGAAGAAAACAAACTTCTCCTAATTTCTAGGTAACCTTGGGAGTCTCACAGAATCTAGTAAAACTCAGAGTAGAAAATCCAAACTCACACAAAATCTACACAGTGACTACTGATTACAAATCACACTAGAGACAAAGGAAACACACACACACACACACACACACACACAATACACTGGGGGGCGGGGGATGGTAGAGATCAAACCCAGAGCCTTGAGCATACCGAGCATATACTCTACCACTGAGCTACATCCCCAGTCCCAAGAGACTGTACTTTTTAAAGACAGTTCAGGTCCTGATTTTTTCATTTCGGGTCTTAGATTAGCCTGGGTTTAGACTTACCATCCATTGAGTGGACAGTTTCAAATGCAACAATCTTGGGGACCGAAGGATTGGATCTTTGCAACAGTTCTCTGAGGTGGCTGACATCATTATGGCGGAAGATATACTTTGGCACTCGGCTATTTCGAATCCCTTGGATCATGGAAGCATGGTTCCCAGAATCTGAGTAAATCTCACAACCTAATGTGATAAACATGCTATTTACTGCCACATACATCAAAGAAAACCTGCTTTCTAGACAGTGACAACAGACTGTTTCCTGAAAATGTGTTGAAAATGCTCATTAGGAAAAGGAAACCATGTGTCAGTTTTAGTCCTGACATAACTCTAGCTACTGCTTCTCCTTTAAGAAGATTCAAAGGAATAATCCCATGAAGAAAAGTTACTTTGCCTTTAAATTCAGGTGCCTCACTCCAAACTCAATGGACATTTCTCCAAAGTAATATCTTGGAATACAAAGCACATTTGAGGGAATTAGCTTCAGGGTAATGCCTTTCATTTTTGTTTTTGTTTGCCTCAAACAATCTTGCTGGCCTCAATTCATGATCCTGCCTCAGCCTCCCGGGGGCTGGGATAATGGGTGTGAACCACCATATCCAGCTCTTATCTTTCATGTTTCAATCTTTATTAGAATCACATTCTACTGGACTCCTGTGATGCAACTGGCACTTCTTCGGAAAGAGGAAATGTTCTCAGAAAGGACTGTCACTCTCAAATGAGGGTTCTGGCAAGCCTCTGTTGTTACTAAGAAACCCAAACAGCTCTAAGGTCTCCACGCCGGGCTCCTTACCTGGCATCATCTTAGCCAAGGTGAAGAGGGTTGAGTCATTGGCTACAAAACACGAGGAAAACAAGAGTGCTGCATCTTTTCCATGGAGGTCCGCCAGCTCCTGCTCCAGGTCCACATGGAATTTACTAGTTCCAGAAATATTTCTTGTACCACCTGCCCCGGCCCCATGTTGTTTCAAAGTCTCCCTGTGGGGATTGGGGACAGAAAAATAAAACCCATGGTTCTACACACCATGTGCACTGGTTCTTTCTCCAGGATCCGGGAAACTAAAACTTATGTTTACCCAGCAGTTCTCTCACTATGAAACTTGAGACCAGAAGTTTCAACTGACTGTATCTTCAGAAAAGTGGGAGAAACTAAAAAGTAAATATATATTTTTGAGACAGGGTCTTGCATTTTATAGTTCAGGCTGGCCCTGAACTCACTATGTAGCCCAGGCTAGCCTCGAACTCACAGCAATCCTCCTGCCTCTGCCTCCCAAGTGCTGGCATTATAGGTGTGAGCCCCCATGCCTGGCACTGTGGTATGTGGTTACTGGGGATGGAGATTGGGACCCTGCACTTGCCAGGCAGACACTGGAACCATTGGACTAAATCCCCAGCCCATCTGTAGATATTTTCAAAGATAATGGCATTTTGCTGTGTTACATTTTCAGCTGAATACCCCCCCCAAAAGATCCAACCTATATAAATCATTAATGCTTTGCCAAGTAATGCCAGTGATATTAGAAAACCAAGGATACTCACACAACTGCCCCACACACCCGTGGATGGCGACTCATCCCTAGATAGTCGTTACTGCACCAGACCGACACCTGCTTTTTGGTGATAAGGGAGTCCGAATAGTCGTCTGCCATGGGGAAGATATGTGCCCTCCGGTTTACAGTTTTAAAAACTCGATAGGTGTGGTCATTTTTTTTCTCATCAATTTTCTTCTCAAAGAAATGATCATATTGAAAAGTGGAAACAGCTAAAAATCAAACAAAAAAAAGTGCAGTCTAAGGTTAAGAAGCTCATCTAGGTTTCGGTGAAAGAGACCTAAGTCCAAGTCCCAGTGTGGTTATTTCACAGCAGGGAGATTCTAGGCAAGTGACTTGATGTCCTCACCTTCTGTGGGTAAACGACACTGGTTGTGGTCAAGGGTTTGGTATAGCACCAGAATGTTGGTGGAGGATATGAAAAGACAGAAAGTTGGCTTCCAACAGCACTTGTCATGAAGACCAGGACTATCTACTTACTCTAGCAAGGGCATGGCTTTCAACTCTGAACTCACCACATGATTCTCTACTTTTATCTGATGTACATTTATGTCATAAACTCTTTCTTACAACAGGCAAATAACAGTGAGACTTACACTTTGGCAAGTTGTCTTGAAGAAGATGAGAGACTCTTTCCGGTCTTTGCTTTCGCATGATATGCTGGAAATTTTTCAGCAAGCCACTTGGATCCTCTCCATCTGTCTTCACACTCATCTCAATGGGGTTCACTGAGGTTTGAGCAACCTCTGTAACAAAAGTAAGGTCAAGCAAAAGGGACTGTCTTCAGGGTTATTACTCAGCTTCATTGTGGTTGTTTTTTAAAGCCAAGGTCTCACTATTATTTCAATTATTTCAAGCTGGCCTTGAACTCACTATGTAGCCAGGACTGGTCTCAAACTTGCAGCAGTCAGTCTCACACGTGTTGGGAAATGCTTAATGCCCGCTGGTGAAGCTCTGGGGGACTCTGGGACTCAGCTGGAATTAAGGTTGCCATTCAGTGACTACCAGTAGGACATGTAACTTGGGAAATTTTGGAATCAGCACTTACTGCAGACTTCAGCGGCACCATTATTTCTACCTTTGTTCTGTTAAATGGTGGGAAAGACCAAAGGAACAAAGAACAACTGGAAATAGCTCGAGACTGCTGGTTACTTTGAGACCTTAAACAGTTACTTGAAAAACTGGCCACATCCTACACATCCACCCAAAAGAAAGTCCCACATTTTTACAACACAATTCTTTATCTTGAGGACCTTCCTCCTTGCCCCTAAAAGAGGAAGGTGTTTACAGAAATACAGTCCTAGTAACAGCTCACACTTAGATCTGAGGATGCCAAGAGCTAAATGATCTCTTTACTCCTGCTAATTAATGGTCACAGCTCATCTGTTACCTTTCCGCACAGCATGTATCTCCTGCACATCCTCCTGAAGCTCCAGACTGGCTTTGCGAAAGACGTTGCTGCCCTTCTGGCTCATCTGTGCTGCCAGGAAAGGGCATTTGCTTGCAGTTCCCTGGTTTGTGTCAGGTGAGGGATGACCAGGTGGAAGCTGTGTGCCATCTAGAGTCTGTTGGGATCCATCAGGAGCCTGCTGGACCTTGGTTTTGGCAGTTTTGTCTTCTGAGGGAGGAAATGGAAAAAAATGAAGCATTAGACTTGGTCGCATAGCACACAAGAAAACCACGGACTTTTCTTTTCTTTTACTGCCTCAAGATAAGCTTTGCATTTAATTTACCTGACAGTCCAGAAGCAAGATTATTTTTATTAGATCGTGCTAAACTGTTTTCTTATCTGCCTCACCAGAAGAAATGCACCCATGAAAGGCTCACTGGCACAGTTACAGCTCAAACCCAGAATATTTCTTCTTATAGATCCAAAAATGTATCCTTTCCCACTTTAGACAACCCAGAGCTCTTGAGTTGAATCATTACCAGTAATTTCTACCTTACAGGTGCTCAACATATTTTAAGAGAGGTATATGCTCTAAAGTAAAAGCATTCACACAGTGTTTTTCTGTTAATATTTAATAATATATTCTTGATTTTTTTTAAAAAAAGCTTGCTTGTTGCTTAACCAAAAAACTCTTGGTTTTCTTCTAAACAAAATGAATTAGACCAAAATTTAGGTATACACGGTGCTATCTAATAGAGTTCAAACTACAGTATACTAAGAAAAAAAATGGGGTAGGTCACATTCACATACCTCACCTACTTTTCATCTAAAGTCATCAAAGGAGGCTGCTGACTTAACACAGTGGGCTGGTAATTATGCTTCTATTTATATGATTCCCTTCCTCTTTCAGCAAATTCATTCATCTTCCTTATAGCAAAACTTTTCTTCATCATTTAGGAATACTCCTGTGAATCACTGTCTAGCCTTTCCTACAACTTGCATAAGGTGTCTCAAAACAGTTTTCATTAAGAGTTTCTACAAAGGAAAGCCAAAAGTTACTTTAAGTTAATTTTACTCATTATAAAATGTATACATACTCGTCACTGACATTCTAGAAAAAAGAAAAGAAGCTTGTGATTCAAAACATCACCAAGGCGAACATTCTGGTAAAAAAGACAACTGCTGAAAATAAATCCTACAAAAGATTAAGTCCTTCCTAAAGAAGAAATAAATACTCCTTTCCCACAGGTCCACACCTAGACAACACATCTAGGAAGAGGCGGTAAGGTGAAACACTCCTAGGATTAAGTGAAAACGGAAAAACTTCTCCTGGCAGAGCCAGACCAAGGCTACCATCACCTCTGGTCACTCTATTAAAACCAGAACTTACAAATTTAAACACAAAATACTCTAGATGTGATGGCACATGCCTGTAACTCTAGCATTCTGGGAATATGAGGCAGGAAGAGTTCAAGTTCAAACCCAGCCTAGGCAACACGTAAGACCTTGTCTCAAAAGGGGAGTGTGTGGCTGAGTTTAGTCAATCCCTAGAACCAAAAACAAGATTTATATATAAAACAGAACAATTTAAAAATTTTTATTTATTTATTTATTTATTTTAGTACTGAAGATCGAACTCAGGACGTTGTGCTTGACAGGCAGGTGCCAGAACCACTGATCTAAATCACTGGTCCAAACAATGTGCTTTTAAAAAAATCAACAGCAGGGGCTAGGGATTTAGCTCAGTGGTTCCAGTGTCTGCCTGGCAAGTGCAAGATCCCAAGTTTGATCCCTAGTACCACACACCACAGTGCTGTGCATGGTGGCTCACACTTGTAATCTCAGCACCCAGGAGGCAAAGGCAGGAGGATTGCTGTGAGTTTGAGCTTAGCCTGGACTACATAATGAGTTCAGGGCCAGCCTGAACTACAAAGCGAGACCCTGTTTTAAAAAGAAAAAAAAAAAAATCACCAGCAAATACTACACTGTGGGATTTTACCTTTTTTGTTTTAGACAGGGTCTCACTATGTAGTTCAGGCTGGCCTTGAACTCCCTATGTAGCCCAGGATGGCCTCCAACTCACAGTGATCCTCCTGCCTCAGTGTCTTGAGTGTTGGGATTACAGACAGACACCACTACACTTGGCAGGTTCCATTTCTAGGAGGTTCCTAGAGCAGTCAAAATGATAGACAGAAAACAGAATGGTGTTTGCCAAGTGCTGGGGAGGGAAAACAGGAGTTGGTGTTTAAAAAGTGCAGAGTTTTACATTGATAAGAGGAAGACAGTTCTATAGGTAGATGGTAGTGAGCATTGCACATAAACGTGCTTAAAACTTCTAATCTGTATATTTAAAAATGGTTAATTTTATATTTTGTGCATTTTGTGAAAAAATCCTAAAGAAAAAAATTACCACTTTAAAAGGTTTGAGACTTTGAAGGGCAAGGCTAAAGTCAAAGACCAAGAATTTACGGAAAGGCTGGAATAATATATTTCAACTGAATACTTACATGAGGCCTTGAGAAGACTCTAAAAATCCCAACAGACACTGAAGGGCACTGAACATGGAACACTGGCTACATTTCACCTTAAAAGTCAGGAACACTAAAAGTGCTCACCCGAAGGGTCAGGGTGATAATGACACGACATAATCAGCATACAGATCTGGGCCCTCCCTCAGGGTGGCTTCTCCACCACTAAGGACTGGAACTGCTTCTCCTCTAGAAATGAGAACAAACACCCCCAACCACGCCTTAGCGGTCAATGATACTTACTCTCACCAGCCGGAGGAGTCTCTTTGACCTGCTGGCAGTGTACCGCTGAGGTGGAAAGGGCCCGAGGGGCTGGCTTGGCCCCCACTTCCATCATTTTGGGGCAGTTCTGGGCATAGAACAACAGAGATTTGCCTGCCTTCTGCAGAAAGGCCTGGGGAACACGAGATAAGAATGGGCAGCGGCGAACAACAGTCTCCATGTCCAGGAAGTGTACTGGCTCCTGCAGAAAGACTGGTGAAAAGTGACATCAGTACGTGTTCATAATCAGGCAAATATAGAACCACAGCACAAGGTTACTGAGTTCAGGTGCCACCAGTAGTGTACACCAACAGTATCTCACACAAAGACAGCACTGACAGAGGGCTCAAAAAAGGAGTGGTGATTACACACCACCAGTCACCAACTTCTTTTCCATTCTCCAGCTCTATAGGATAGTATTCAAAAAGCAACTTCACCAAACAAAAATACACACAACTTATAACAGGGTGGGTGGTGGGCATGGTGGCACACACCAGTAACCCCAGCATTTGGGAGGCTCTGGCAGGAGAGTCACTGTGAGTTTAGGGTCATTCTGACTACATGGTGAGTTCAAAGCCTGCCTGAACTACACAGCAAGACCCTGTCTCAAAAACCAAACAATAAATAAACACCAACAAAAAATAACTGAGGGGGTAGAAGGACAAGGGGCAAGTGAGGAACAGGTTCAGGAGGCTTCCAGAAGGAGATCTGGCATACAGATTACACACCCTAACCCACACCAGGTGGAGAAGTGCAGCTAGGGAAAAAGTGCAGTCACCACTTCAGGCAGGGAGGACTCCTAGGGAGGCTGGCCTTCTCCTGATCCCCAAGCCCAAACCGAAGGAAGGCATCCGGCCAGGCTCTGAGTCCAAGGCAAGGATTTCCTCCAGAGGTCAAGCCTCCGCGGCTGGGAAGAACGAGAAAAAAAGGATAAAGAAGGGTAGGGGCGTGTCTGGCTGGACAGTGACGGGTTAGACAATCGAGGAAATCGAGTCTGGTGGAAGGCATACTGGGGATTGGGGTCAAAGGGTACCAGGTCAAGGGCTCGAAATAATGGGCGGGGTATGAGAAAGAAACACTAACTCGGCAAACAAGGGAAACTGAGGCAAAAGACCTGGAAGATGAAGGAAGACTAACGCGCGGGTGACTGGGGCGGTGGGGGATGGGGTCTCAGTGGCCAGGGAAGCGGGGCCAGGATGGCCGGACACCCGGGGGCTCTCTGATGCCGGCGAACGCGGGCCCTCACCTGAGCTGGGCTCTCGGCGGAGGCGATGGCAGCGGGGTCCTGCACTGGGCGCTCAAGCGGAGAACGAACCGTTGCTACCTATCAGTTGTCCTTGTCTGCGAACAGTTTCAGGCCGCGACCCTGCCGCCCTAATATACAGCGGGAGCGACCGCTGCGCAGGCGCAGTAGGCGTGCCTTTAAGCGCGCAGGCGCACGGCATGGTGCCAGATACTGGCTGGGCGGAGTGGGCGATCGCCTGCGTGAGCCCGGCGCCGCCTGGTGATCTCTACGGCCACACTCGCCTTACCAGAGGAGGGGGTGCGACACGGGGCAGCAGAGGCTCACCTCCAGACCTCGTCCTGTCACCTCCCCACTTACTGTGCTTTAAGAACCCTGCCTTCCACTGTTGGGCATAAAAGGTCAAAGTCGGAGGCCAAGTGCCACTAAGGACAACTGGGACACCTGTTTTTACTAATAAAAATATGTATCTCGGATATGATGGAAGGGTTCCAGGCCAGGGTCTTTGGTAGGACGCACTCCATTGGGGGCTTCCCAGTAGAGGTGCTGCCAGATCCAAGAAGGCAGTGGTCCAGAGGTCAATCCGCATGGACTGGAGGGAAGGAGTTGAGAACGAAGAGGAAAAAAACAAAGCTGGAGACGGTGGGGGATTTTCCTGGCCGGAGATGATGCGATAATGCAATGCTGCGGAGGGGACAGAGGAGCAAGG
Source organism: Petromus typicus (assembly GCA_004026965.1). Lineage (NCBI taxonomy): Eukaryota > Metazoa > Chordata > Mammalia > Rodentia > Petromuridae > Petromus > Petromus typicus. The sequence goes on along the minus strand of PVIR01014235.1, from coordinate 6,440 downwards.
CTGGATAGAAGGAGCTCTGAGCTCCTGCTAGCGGCAGGTGGGATGGGGCTGGCGCAAGATTAACACGTATCAGCTGCTACTTTTACTTTTCCTTGAGCGTTGTTTGAAGTTCTTCTTGCCCACCTTGGGCACCAGCTCCGTGGCTTAAGACCCTATCTTAACATTTAGAGCCGGGCCATACCTCCGATGAGGCTCCTTTAGACCCGTTCTGAAGCGGAAGGCCTTGCAGATCCTTCTCAGGAATGCCAGCGAGGCCTCCTTCCCCAGTGTGGTCCATGCTGGTCTAGGCAGGATCTGTGCCCGCTTATAGCTGCCCTCATCCGCTAAGGGAAAGGACCATTCAAGTGTGCCTTCCCTAGCTGGGCACAAAGTCCAGAGTAATAGCCACCTGGGTGTGTTCAGGTACTTCCCCGTTCCCTCTCAGCCCCAGCCGGTCACAAGGCTGACAAGGTGAGTCAAGTGCAGAGGAGATACCTGTGTCCCAAGTGGCACTGGGACCAGTCTGATGTAAGAGTCTAAGACCCAGCTCTGCACTGTCCTGCTAAGGAGTTCTGGGCAGTACCCATCAGCCAGACACAAGAGAGTAAAGGTCAGGACTTGATTTCAGACTCAGCTACAAGAGGACAAGGCTGATGGAGATGGCTCTGCTCTGCTGTGGACCTTACGACCTTCATCTGGGCAGTGGGATGGTGATCCTTGCTCCACCTGCCTCACAGGGCTACTTGGGCTATGAGCAGCAACGCAGAGGTAGAAAGAACTGAACGTTTCGGCAGCTCTGGATCTCCCTGGGCTGTGGCTCCGGCAGGTCTCCTCATTTGTACAGCTCTCCCAGCCCTGCACTTTTGGTTGGCAGGAAAACCAGGTGAAGTCATGGACTGCACAGGCTCATTGTTTAAACCAACAATCTCTAGCCTTCTGTGAGCTTTCCTGTTTAATACACAGAGAGGCTGGGAACGAGCAGCCTTACAAAGAAAGTGAAAGAGAATGTTGTAAACAGTTCCTGAGGCTGTACCCCCTCAGGAAGGAGAGGGATCCCAGCCACTTGGAAAGTGTCCAGAAGAGAAATGGGTGCTGGCTGGAAGGACAGGTCTTTGCGGCACTGAAAGACTGCTGAGTGAAGCCTGGATTGAGAGAGGTCTAGGCCTCGGGTTGGGGTTGAGTCAGGCTGAGTATCGGGGCTCTGGGGATACAGCCAAGAGGTGGGGCAGAAGGTTGGACTAGAGAGGTCCTAAATGAGGCACAGGGCTTCCCAGGGCCAAGACCCAAACAATAGCCCCGAAGTACTGTTCAAAGCGCAGGGGCCTAGGCCACACTCCTTTGATCCTGACTCAGGAATCTGCATTTTAACTAAGCCACTCTGGTTTAAAAAAAGACATCATACCACAGTGGTGCACACATATCCATGTGTATAGCAGCATGTTAAAAATAATAACTAAAGTTTGGAAACAGCCTCTATACCCATCAACAGATGAATGGAAAAAAGAAAGTATGATATTTATACACAATGGAGTTCTGCTGTGCCATAAAGAACGATAAATGTGAGTCATCTGTAGAAAAATGGATGCACCTTGAGAAGATAAATGAAATAAATAAGACATATAAGCTTAAATGGTTTCTCTTACATGAAAAAGTCACTATGTAAATAAAGCAAAAAGTAAAAGACCACAGGAAAAAGTCATTGTAATCTAGCAAAGGCGATGTATCAAAAAGTGTTCCTTGATCTAGTATGTGTTTTATATGTTTTTTGGCCTATTAGTCTTGCTGTTAACCTGTATAAATGATCATTAACTTTATAAAAGCTAACAAGTAAATGAATCTGGTATAAGCAAAAATGGAAAGGAGGGAAGAGGAGAAAAAAAGAATTAAAGATGTGTTATGTGAGGACTGTGATGATGTATTCCTATAATCCTGGCAATCAGGAGGCTGAGGCAGGATTGCCAGGAGTTTGAGGCTAGCCTGGGCTACATAACTCAAGACCAGTCTGAACTACACAGCAAGGCCCTATCTCAAAAGAAAAAAAAAAGTATTATATACATGTACCCATTCCCTACAATGACTGTAATCATTATGTACTGCAAACATGTATAATAAAGTTTTGTTGTTGTTGTTTTGGTTTTCTTGGAGACAGGGTCTCACTTTGTAGTTCAGGATGGCCCTGAGCTCAGCCTCAAACTCACCTCACAGCAATCCTCCTGCCTCTGCCTCCCGAGTGCTGGGATTACAGGCGTCAACCACCACGTCAGGCACTGTGGTACGTGGTACTGATTGCTGCTGGGCGTAAGTCTCCACGCCCAGTACTGGATGTGGTTACTGGGGATGAACCTGGGCACTTGCGCTTGCAAGACAGGCGCAGGAACCACTGAGCTAAATCCTCAGCCCAATAAAGCTTTTTTAAAAGAACCACCAGAGTCCAGAAACAAATTTGTTGAGTTCAAAGCAGTAGACTATCAAGGTATTGTTGTACTGTAGACAAACACCAAAGACGTTCCTAGGTGAGATGGCTGAGCTAGAGAGGACACAAAGAGCGCAGCTCTGCCCTGCAGGGACTGTTACAATGGCAGGCCCCGGGGAACCACCGCAAGAGACTGAACTGGGAGGGGTTCTGAGCCCTGAGCACCTGCCTGGTCTGGACCAGGCTGTCTTTGGGATGTCCTCAGGCTCTGGCTAACCTGGGACACCAGAGGAAGGGCGGTGCAGAGGTGTGAAAAGCCTAATATGGGTCAGGGGTGGGCCCTGGCTGGTGAAGAGAGAATAGAGCTGGAGTGGACCGGAGTTGTTAAACACTTCAGGGGGCAGATCTGGACTGGGGCTCAGAAAGCCTGTGCTATCTCCTGGACTCTTTAGCCTAGCCCAACACCCACAAACTGTGGCCCAGGCAGGCTTTTGTTGGATATTATTTAAATGACAAAGCATTTATTGGTACATTTTAGTCATACGTAATGATAACATTCATCATAACATTGCACCTGTGTGTGGTACATCCTGCTTCTTTTTTCCCATCCCCTCCCTCCCTCAGGACCCCTGCCTACCCTATGTACAAAAGCTTTGTTTCTGTTTTTCCATTTTTCACTTTTTTGTTCCTTTCTTTTCCCCTCCCCCCTCTCTTGTTCCCTTTTCCATTTGAACAGTCTCTTCCCATTTCTCAATATCTGTTAAACATTTTAGTCCTTATCTCCATTTTTGGTTTCTCATACCAGAGAAACAGTTGGGTATATAAACATGCGTGTCCAAATGTTGAGATTGTAACAAAAAAGTAAGGAAACAAATTTTATATATATGGGGGGGTGGTAGGGTGGGTGGGGCTATGGGGAAAAATGAGAATTAAGTTGTGTCTTATACTGGTACAAATCCCCATTATGGAGTGCAATCATGATGTGTATATTTAATGTACCAATAAAGATAATAAAAAATAAATAAATAAATAAATAAATAAACATGCGTGTCCAATTTATTTCACTTAATAGTATGGTCTTAAGGTCCATTTAGCTATAAATGTCTGAAGTTCAGCCTTCTTTATGGCAGAGTAGTACTCTGTTGTATGAAGAAAATCACATCTTTATTCAATCATCGGTTGATGGGCAAGTGGGCTCTTTCCAAGACTTAGCTATTACAATCTACGCTGCTACAAACATGAGTCCCTATAGACTGCCATAGTGTCAGGTCCCGTTCCCAAGGGCCTCTCATCTGGCAGTGAGCCACGGGTGGGGGTCATCACGTGGAGACAAAATGGTGGAGAAGCCTTTATTGCCAGCACTCTCAGCACTTATATACAGCCCCACTTCCTTGTTCTCAACTGCCCCAAACCAGCCTTATAGGGGGCAGTCTCTGTCTCTTTGTTTTCCTTTAATCACTGTGGCCCGGAGGGGCCTGCTGTGTACGTGCCACCTTGCACTTCCTTTATGGAGCCTTCCTTTATGGAGCCAGTATTGTTTAGCCTCAGGAGACTCCACACCATAGTATGATTCTTTTAACTCTTTTGGGAAGATAACCAGCAAGGGGATAGCTGGGTCAAATGGGACCTCTAATCCTAGTTCTTTGAGGAATCTCCACACTCATTTCCACAGTGGCTGTACTAGTTTATGCTCCCATCAACAGGGGAGAAGAGCTCCTTTCTCCTCAAAGGCCTTCCAGCATTTATTGTTGATTGATTTCTTTTCTTTCTTTCTTTCTTTTTTTTTTTTTTTTTTTTTTTTTTTTTTTTTTTTTTTTTTTTTTTTTTTTTTTTTTTTTTTTTTTTTTTTTTTTTTTTTTGAGATAGGGTCTCACCTTTGCAGTTCAGGCTGGCCCTGAGCTCACTATGTAGCTCAAGTAAGCCTTGAACTCACAGCAATCCTCCTGCCTCTGCCTCCCAAGTATTAGGATTACAGATGTGAGCGAATACACCTGGCATTACTGGGGATTGAACTCAGGACCTTGCACTTGCAAGGCAGGCACTGGAACCACTGAGTTAAATTCTTGGCCCCTGATTGATTTCTTTTTTGTTGTTTTATTTTGTTTTTTGAGACAGAGTCTTGCTTTTGTAGTTCAGGCTGGCCCTGAGCTTACTATGTATCCCAGGTAGGCCTGGAACTCACAGCAATCCTCCTGCCTCTGCTTCCTGAGTGCTGGGACTACAGATGTGAACCACCACGCCTGGCACTGTGGTATATGGTACTGATGCTGATGGGTATGAATCACCATGCCCAGCATTGTGCTATGTGGTTACTGGTGATCAAACTCAGGACCTTGCACTGTCAAGGCAGGTGCTAGAACCACTGAGCTAAATCCCTGGCCCTTGATTGATTTCTTGATAGCTGTCACTCTTTCTGGAGCGAAAGAATTTCAGCATTGTTTTCATCTGCATCTCTTGAATGACCAATGAGATTGAACATTTTTTTCATATGTTTATTTGCTGATTCTATTTATTTATCCAAGAACTGTCTATTCAATTCAGATGCCCAATTTTGGATTGAGTCTTTAAATTTGAGGGTTCTGATTTATTTAAATTCTTTATATATTCTAGATAATAGTCCTTTGTCTGAGGAATAGCTGATAAAAATTTTTACCCACATTGTAGGTTGTCTCTTCATTCTGTTTGTGGTTTCTTTTGTTGTACCGAAGCTTTTTAATAAGATGAGATCCCAGATACTGATTCTTTGTGCTAGTTCCCATGCTACTGAGGTTTTGTTCATGAAGTCTTTTGGTATGCCAATGTTATAAAGAGTTCTGCTGAACATAACTTCCAGCAGGTTTAGTGTTTCTGTTTTAACATTTAGATTTTTGATCCATTTCAATTTTAGTTGAGTTCATGGTGAAAGATATGGGTCTAGTTTTAATCTTTGACAGATTAAAACCCAGATTTTTCCAGCACCATTTATTAAAGAGACTGTCTTTCCTCCAGCAAAGGTCTTTGGCTCCTTTCCCAAAGATGAGGTGGCTTAGTATGTCTGGAGATTTTTCTATGTCTTCTAATCTGTTCCATTGATCCTCAGGTCTGTTTCTTTGCCAGTATCATGCTGTTTTTAATCACAGGAGCTTTGCAGTATAGTTTCAAGTTGGAGATTGCAATACATCCCTGCCTTGTCTCTGTTGCTTAGAATTGCCTTTGTTCTCTTCTAGTTCCACATGAATTATTGGATTATTTTCTCTAGTTCTGTGATTATTGGGATTTCAATCAGGATTGCACTGAATCTATATAGCAGTTCTGGAATATGACCATTTTCACTATATTGGTTCTTCCTATCCAGCAACAAGAGATCCTAGATATTCTCTTCGATCTCCTTAGATATTCTCCTTCGATCTCTAGAATTTTCAAAATAGAGATAAAGATCTCTACTTCCTTCATTACATTTATTCCTAGGTATTTCATTTTTTTTGTATGCTATTGTGAAAGAGGTTATTTCTCTAATTTTTCTTTCAGTGAGTTTTGTTATTTGTGTACAGGAAGGCTATTGATTTTTTTTTTTTCCTGAGACAGGGTCTCGCTTTATAGTTCAGACTGGCCCTGTATGATGTAGCCCAGGCTAGCTTCAAACTTGAGGTAATCCTCATGCCTCTGCTTCCAAGTGCTGAGACTACAGGCATGAATCAACACACCTGGCATTGTGGTATGTGGTTACCGGGGATAGAATTTGAGATCTTGCGCATGCGAGGCAGATGCTGGAACCACTGACCTAAACCCCTAGCCCAAGGCTATTGATTTTTTTTTTTTTTTTTTTTTTTTTTTTTTTTTTTTTTTTTTTTTTTTGAGGCAGGGTTTCGCTTTGTGGTTTAGGCTGGCCCTGAGCTCAGCCTCAAACTCACATCACAATCCTCCTGCCTCTGCCTCCCGAGTGCTGGGATGACAGGCGTGAGCCACCACGCCCGGCACTGTGGTGTGTGGTACTGGTTGCTGCTGGGTGTGGGTCTCCACACCCAGTATTGTTATGTGGTTACCGGGGAATCGAACCCGGGCCCTTGCG